>JBCFXI010000526.1:0-146871 GCA_038496175.1 Ampulex compressa
TCTTTTTTTGTATGTATGTATATATTGAAAGTCTGCATTGATCCACAAGTTTTTTTCCTTAATGAGCTTTCACAAAATTTTTGAAACATACAGAATTTGTTACCCTTAGTCACTACGTTCCGTACCAGATGTCATAAAAGGCTTTAAATTAGTATTTACACTTACTAACTCTCTCGCTGACTAATTTTGATTTAGCCCTAGGACAGACTAGAAGAAAATCTTGTGCCAATATTCGACTAAAAGGTCTCAAACTAATATCAAATATATATTGTAAGATACTCGTTGTGAAATTGAAGGTATAGGAACGGTAAGTATAATCATCAGATGATATAGAATCGGTTTGATGAATTTTAAATAGTGTAGGATTTCTCTTATATCCATACTTTTTATTATTGCACTCTTCTGTATTACTACCGTGTACTAAAATTATTTAAAAAATCCGTTATTGCACTTCCATATAACTAATCGATATTTTATTTCTTCACTTCAAAACATTATAAAAATCGTTACTCATAAATTTTGGTACTTCTATTTACACACTTTATAATCCACAACAAAATGATTGATTGTATTATTTAACGTTATGTTAATCATAATTTAAATTGGAAATCAGTATAGAATTACAAGTTCCCAATACTTTACGATTTGCTTCGTAAGAGATATATAGTCATAAATAAATAAATATACAAACATATGCTAATGTATATACATATGTGTATATATTCATGGATGTGCATGTGTGATACAGTAGTAATTTGAATATTCAAAATAGGTCAGCACTTTGCTTAAAATAAAATACAGTAAATAATGTTTCATATATTTATTATAAAACAGTGAATAAAAGTTGCAGTTAATTTTAGCAGGTATATAAAATTTTTAAGATATTTTATACAACATACAAGTTTTATGTAGTGGAAAGTTTGCATAGTTCTGAGCATCTTACAAATTACAATATATAAGTTCAACAATTCATTTTCGTTTTGTGTAAGATACTGCAACAATATATCTGGACAATCCTAGGGTTAAATGAATTCATAATTGACATAATCATTTTGCCATTCTGAAACCTGCTCAGATTTAGATATGTAGAGAGAATGTACCGAACAGTAGTCACATAAGGATCATTCAATAATGAATTATAAGAGTACCTATATTTGTTCATAGGTAATCACCGAAATTTGAGCCTAATTTATTTAACTTTAGTTTTAGGTATATCCAAATAACAGGTATTTTAGTTTAGCAGTCTTTACACACATTACTCTGTTCATGAAATTGACAACAAAAGCTAACAATAATGATAACACATTATGCGAGTACACGAAGGTTAAAAAGTGGAGCCTTGTGAGTACGGTAAATTAAGAAGGCTAGCTATTACTAAAAACAACATTTCACCTACTCACCGGTAAAAGTATAGCCGTGTTTCATTCACTATCCTTTACAAATAATGTCGTATCAAACAATTCTCTTGTAACAAAAAGTATGCCAAGACAAAGTACTTCAATCAATACGCTTTTGAAGCTTCTAAAAATTTAATAGCTGCATTGAAATATTTTTGTAGCACTGGGATAATATCGAGTCCATAGCAAAATAACTGAAATCAGAATATCTTTAGCTAGTAAACAGCAGATTAGTTTTTTTTTTTTATTGTATAGACGTTAACTAGCCAGTGCATTTTGTGTGTATCCTGACTCTCTGATTAACCTTCCTGTCTATATAGCACACTTTGCCACGCATTCTAAGGCATGAACTTCCTAGTGAGCTGGATAAAAGAGAGCATAGACCAGTGTGCCAGGTACTTTATGTGTTAACATTTTCCACTGTTGTAGCTAGATACATTACATTATTAGAAAGTATTTAACTATTGTATTTAAAAAACTGTTTTTCCCTGCTCTTGATTTAATATTTTATCAAGATCCTTATTTCTCCGACCATAACTATAAAATCGTTTGCAAAATGTTCTGTATTAGAAAGCAAAAAATAAATTGAACTTCTTGAGTGGTTATGTTTGCGTATACTAAATAATAACTTAATCCATCCCACGAATAACTCTTGATATTTCTGCATCAAACTTCTGTACCAATAATCTCAGAGTTTTTATGAGCTGAAGTTAGTATACAAATATTTCATTAAGTATCTGAGCACGGTTCAGCTCTTACCTATTGATTGTACAATAGAGTCTAATAATGCTACCGTGCTTTACTTATAACCAGTTTTATTAATACTGGTTGACGTCCTAATGTCTTTCAAATTTATTAGTAAAAACGAATGATCTTCGCACATAATGATCCAAAAACACGATATTTTGGCAGTTTAATTATTTTCAATGTTATTCGTGGATGGCTTAATCAGGATTCTGATATTACAACACATACATACTGTCATTTGTATATAACGCAGATTATATATATTTCCTTACCGAGATCTGCGTTTATACAAAAACCTACACGCACACCAATACTGTGCCAAGTTAGGGAGCCATTTGTATGCACATCTGATACCGCACTGGCTAAAGCACATGTCGTAATTTCAATCAATATTTAATATTATCACTCATCGTATCTGTACTCATTACATTTCCATCTTATATCGTTGGGTTCATTCTATCATACATCCTTCAACCTGCCACTGCATGCTGTGTTGGTTGTACATATTCAGATTGTAATCTAACGTAATACGAGTTAAGTCAAAAATTTTATAGCCCTATGGTGTCATCATTGCAAAAAGAAATGATTAATGAAAATCTACTACTGCGAATGCAACTTTGTTGCTTCACTATACTAAATAAAATATACATGAAAAATGTTGATATGAAGTCTAAGTAACAGTTTCGTGGAACTGAAACACAAAGAAGCTATGCAAAAGGACACGTTTGCATACATTAAAAAACACGTTACTACGATAACTAATCTGTAATGTTATCTTACATACATAATGTTAAAAAAAAAAAGTACTTATGTAAGATAGGTCACAAAGCAAAGAACCATAGGGATACACCATTTTCGAACGTTTCATACAATTATAATTTGAATATTTTTTAGCATACAAGTAATAATACAAAACAATACAAAATTCTAACAAGTGATTCATTTGTTTCGCTATGCAATTCAATTATTCAAAGTAATAATGATCTAATGAAAACATCATAGAGGGATACCAATGTACAATTTTACACACAGGTACCCATTTTATATCCGTATAATTTCGTTTTTTTTTTCTTCCAACAATCAAATTTAATACTTTTTGACATTTGAATATTTATCCCTGTATACAAAAGTAAAGTTGTTTAGCACATTTTAGCACTAAATTTAGAATACACAATTTCATTAGTCTTTTTCCCTGTAGAACACAATGTTCATTCCTAAATGTCGTTTTTAGTTATCACAAATTATTGTTCCTCGTATTTATTATTGTTTCAAACGTTAACGGAGCTCGGATGTCTTCCAATATTTCGTATCAATGCAATTATAAGTTTCTTTTAATTACACAATCACGATGCCCGGACGTGGGGGTCACACTGGAAACGGGCTGCATTTTCGGTAACTTTTTCATTGTTGGTATACGCCTTTATGTCAAAGTAAATCACTTTCTACCCATTAGGTCTTTAAAAAAAAATATATATACCAATTAGGTTTATAGACGTTGTTCCATAAACTACAGAACAGGACTATGGATTTGGAGGAGGTGTAGTTGGTGTTGTATGCGCAGAGGGTGATGCACTGGCAACCATCGTCGGACTGGCCGGCTGTTGCAATGGCAGGAACGCAGATCCCAAGCTAGGTTTTAACTGGAATGCTACACACGGCTTTGGGCAATAGTCTAGTTTGCTCAAGTCTATCATCGGCCGCCTATGCATACAAAATAGTTACTTATAGTGCGATCATTTTTTCTTAGAAAATCAGATCATCGACTGTTCTTTGATAGAATAAGGCTAAAACTTAGGATTGCGTTGAGTACATTCACGGATAAAAGCTGAATATGAAATATGCACCACTAAATATCTTTCATAAAAAAGTAAAATCAGGCTTATGACTTCCAAAAATGTAGTGAGATTTACAAGAAGAACGTGAAACATAATTTTGAAAGACATGCATGTGTACACGTTACCTGGCGTCTTCAACAAATTTGAGGTTGACTTTCTCACAGCCATCGGGTGGTTCTCTTGCAAGGAACCTGTTAATGTGAGGAGAGGTGCCAAGACGTCCTTCTCTATCCTGTTCAGGGGTTGAACCACGACTTCCACCTTAAATATAAAAGAATATTATGTACCCTGGAAACTATTAAATGTATTACTAATGTATACTTATATTAACAATGTCAATCACAAAGGTAAACATGAAAAATTCATGCTGTGGATGGATTCAATAATTACAGGTACATATGAGAAACATATTCATTCCAATAATTCAGCATTTATATCAAAAGTAGAAAAACATACAGCAAATTTGCATGCACCAAGATAGCTCACAAACATATAAATGCTTGTGTGTTATGACAAACGTATAAACATATTTAATTGGTAAAATATTATAAAAGAAGTAAACAACTTAATCAAATATTCTTGAAAGAACTTGTACATATTTTTTTCTACTTATATACGAATTGCAAGGGATGGATGCTTAAAAGTATTAGCATAACATTTAAAATACAATAAACATAAACTGGATTCACTGATACATATGCAAGGAAAATGAAATGATATTATATACGACTTTCAATGACAATTATAATCTGTCTTACTCTCAATCAAATTATAACTGAAGCATATGTTTTATTACAATGCATACACACCATCCAGTATATATTACAGATATAGCACCAGTACATGATGATAAGTAATAGATTAATATTTATTTAGTAGTAATAATGAAATGAATTTATATTTCATTTCAACACCTTACTTGATGTATTATGATACGCATGTATTATGTACATTCGAAAAATTTACAGTAATAAGAGCACTTCCTTCGTAACCAAAATAAATCATGCAGGCATTAGTAGCGAAAGATGTACATGTATTCATAGTAAATAAAAGGAAATTAATACGATAATCCCATTTAATTTTAACGACAGCATACAGAAAAGGACTAAAGCAAACAAATTTGATCAGCTAGGGTGTTATTTAAAGTAAAAGAAATTTTTCCACAAACATGTTCCAACCTTGTAAGAGATCGCTAGGTGGACGGGAGGCATCCATAAGACCAGGAATCAGCGGAGACTCAGAATTCCTAGATGGAGGGCCTGTCTCAACAGGCACACACCATAGTTAGTGTGTTATTCATAGTAATAAACGTTAGCCACACATCAACAATTTATGGAGATTTAAAGATATTTATATGTGTATGTCTTATAGAGTATTAAACACTCTGTAATGCATTCCTTTATATGCAATATATCATAATGAATTATTGGACAATAACAAGCATTAGCATAATTACTGATTTTGCAGCAGAACAAAGAAATTATAGTATAATTAATAATAAATCTTCCTTGGATAATCTTAACAACCAATCGCGAAGGATTACTTTATATTTGTATAATAAAGATAATATCTCTGATAATTATTGAAGTGGTAAAAAATTCCAATCATAATCTAAACATAAGAAGTAGCAGTAATAGTAGCAATAGTGGTCATTTTAGTCTACTGGGAGTGGTATTAATAGTAGTAGCAGTAGTAGTAGTAATTATATTAAATAAATACTAGTATAATCATAGTTAAGTTAATGGCACATCGTATCTATCAGATGTTGCTATAAGTTCAAAATGTAAAAAACTTACCCGAAGAATAAGAACTGGAAGGAAGGTCAGTCGCTGGTGTTTGTGTATTCACACTACGAGTAGCTCTTAATAAATCTGCCAAGGGTGCACGATGACCTTCGGGGGTAATTTGCTCACGATATCGTGCGTACTGTAATACATATTATATATTAAGTACAAATATGGTTTGTCAAACTCAGATTGTTAACTGACATCAGTCAAAGAAACGATATTTTTCATAGCAAAAAGACAATTCAATACAATGTATCACTAGTACGTTGTACTATAAATGTAAACACCTTGTCTTCTACAGGATGATCGGGATCACTGGTATTTGCTGCAGATTTGAGTACAAGTCCTTCAATTTCCTGATTAAGACCTTCGATAGAAGAACGCATCGGAGGCCTCATTGGTTTCATTGGGATGTTCATGGGGCTTGCTTTTGTACTCAAACTGAACTGATTGTCTAAGGAAACAAAAAACCAGTTTACTCATACAAGAGAAACAAGCTTAATTTTCTCAAAACAGATATAAATCTGACTAAAAAATGCCTTAAGACTTACGTGTAGATGTTTGTGATGCAATACTGGGTAGAAGTACTGTATGATCACCAGGAAGTGCAGGAGGTGGTCCGCCTGGCATTATCAATCCAAACGCAGCAGTACGTTCTCTACTGCTAGTACCTTCTTTATTTGTACGTTGTAACCTAAATTAATATATCGAACATAAAAAATGAATACAATCTGCATTTTGTATGTAATCATGAATTTAATATAATCATATTACATACCGATGCCTGAAATATTTTTCTAATTTTTCGTCTGTGGTGGTTTGTTCTGTGGGATGGCGTGTATGTAATTTTCTGGGTTCGTTGGACCATTCTTCTGTCTATAAAAAGTAACTACATTTTAAATCATTTTCAAGAGAAACACTTTGCTAAGTAAGAAATATGTAAAACTCAAATTGACACAAGGGAAAATATACATATTATTCAACTATATAATTTTGTGTTAAACCTAGAAAATCTTATATTTGCAGAATTCAAACATACTTGCGTAGCCTTATCGACCAAAAGAAGACTGGAATGAATGTAGTATGAGTCACGAGGCCACTGTCCTTTCAGGTAGATCGTATCTAAGGATGCTGTCCTCCGAATATTCTGATTTCCACTTAAGCTTTCACTGCACCGACCGCTGAGGGTTTTTGATTTGGCTATGGAACACAAACGCGAAATATCATTACTCATATGGTGTACCTTATACAAAAGTGTATACTATCTAATATTGAGATATGGAAAGATGGCTGAATTGTAATATTGAATATAAAAGATAAATAGAATGTGTAATGCTTGTTGTTGCGTGTGCGTATACCAGAACCGAGCTCTATAGTGTAATTTCGGTTCCAGGACAAAGCAAAAGAAATCTATCAAAAACACACCATACGTATGAACATAACTGAACCATGATATTATTGTTTAGACAAAAAGTGGAACCGAGCAAAAATTGAATATTCGGTTACCGAATGGAAAATTAAGGACAACTGAGCATGAAAATCAAAATAAATAGAAAACAAAGTGGCAAGAAACAAAAATTCTCGAGTCACCTATAATAGCAAACAATGACAATCGCGTGATAGTGTAAAGTATGTACCACTCACGTAACTACCCGCTGAGACCCGCTAAGCCACTAACAACACAACACTAATGTAACCGTGTGTACATCAACGATACGGTTGCCTCGAACACAAGAATATATCGTATTATCCTTGGCAAACTGTGACGGAACGGAGCTTTAAACACCGATCGGGAGTCCTGTTCTTAACCTAGGGTCCCGGCGCGGGTACGGTTACAACGTGACAGGTGTAACAAAGGAGCCGCGGGAAGAGAGGGGAGAGAGGCAAGGCGGTTGGAGTACGCGAGGTACGCACCTTTGTAGGAGAGGGACCCGGGGCTCCGCTGTCCTGAGGAGGACGACGTCTCCGGCGATATGCGGGCCCGCCACGCACTCGCGTTCGTCGGCGAGACAGTCGGGCTGTTACTGTTACTCTTCCGCAGGCTGCTGCCCTGCCGGCCTTGTCGTAGCAGCGAGCTCACTGGCAGAGTCGCGCGCATCGGGCCTTGCTTCGACGTCGAGCATGGCGAGGACTTTCGCATCCGCTGAGACCCCGACATTTTGTCATGTAGACAGATGCCGCTCGGGGTCCTCGATGCTTCCGAAAGACCGTCACGGGTATGCTGCACGAACGACGGGCCGCCGCGGGCACACCGATCAGGGCACGAGGCCTCCGAGCACCCGCGACTATTGTCGCGCGCACGCGGCGACGACGGCAGTAACGTCGGCGACGACGAGCTTCCCGATATCTCAGAACACACGTCTGCACGGTGGCGAATAGATTTTCACCAACGGCGGCGCGACGGAATCACCAACAACGACGACGACGGCGGTAGCAGCGGCGGCGGCGGCGCGACGACAATGCCCTACGCGTCTTGTCATTTGCAATGTTCTGCTGCTAGCTCGACACGCACGTCACGTGATCGCCTGTCCCGGACGGTCATTGGTGCACGGTGAGCCCGTAGAGCGTCGTACTACGCTCACCCGTGGGGGCCGCGTTCCATTCACTACCACCGTAGCAGTGTAGCTAGCGTCCTATCGCCCTCTCACTCCCTCATTGTTCGACCCTCTCTGTCTTTCTCTCTCACCCCCCGATCGCGCTTGTGCAGTGACGCTCAAATTTTACGATTTTTCCCGATTATTTCAAAAGCCCAGCACTGTTTCTCGGTTATTCAGGACGACCGTACACCACACCTCCAGTTTTCTCAAGAGGAGAGTCTCGTAGATCTCGGATTCGATGTAATTACCCGGGGGCACAACTTTGGGTTCGTTATTTCACGCGAGTTTGGGGTACGGCAAAAAGCGTATATCTCGTAGGGCTAGGCGTAAGCGTACGATGTCGTAAGCCCGTGTATATACACTGATATGGTTCGCGTAGCGTCCCGTACGTGGTCCCACGACGCGCGCTATATACGTAATACGGAGCACGGGCAATAGCTAGCTTGTGGATAACATTCGTTTACGGTGCCCGTACCAGTGCACGCGTAGTGAGTATACGAGCTGACGTTTTTTTTGCACAGCGCGTGCACCATACTTTCGATACTCTCGCCGACGAAGATCACCTCTCGAATCGTTTGGTCGGCCGAAGTCGATTCAACCTTTGGCGCGACCTTAGGGTATTCGTAATTTACCGCAGAAAGGAGAATGTTGAAAATGCGTGAACAACAAAGTTTAACTCTGATCGTTATTTATTGTGATTAAGATGGGATATTAACGATTAGTTTCTGTTAAACTGTTTGAGAGACTGATAGGAATGCTGTATTGCCGAGCGCGGTATGTGTTGAGTTTGTCGATATACATGGTCTCGTAAATTTTACATTTTTGGATAAAAATATCGGTATTTGTTGTACATGGTAGGTTTTTGGAAGTATTAGAAATGTACACGGATTATATGGGGACAACATAGCATTTTTTTCGATCTTGTATTTGTTACAGAGCTTAATATTGAAAGTTAGAAATTTTATTTTTCTAATTTAATGTATATATTTATTTACAATATATTTTATATTACAGCATGTAATTCCATTACATTATTTTGCTAAGCATCTTATCTATAGACAATACATGACTAGATTAAACAATATCAGGAAGTAAAGTGTCAGTCAAAATTTTGATCGAGTTAATCAACACGCAAAGCATAGTAATTAACATATGGATAATGTTTTTCGTAACAGTTGCATTATAAATAATCCAGGACGTGCACTGTGTTTAAGAACTGATTTGTGATTCGGACATATGAATATTGGACTTTGCACGAAATTATACTTTTCTATTTCATTTATATGGGTAGAATGTTACCTACAGTGTAGTGTGTATACAAAACATTAGATATGTTGGACGTCTAACAAGAACTGCAAGCTATAAATAATTTTCATTTGAATAACTATTTTACTATTACATTTAGTTGCAGTTTAATCACTGATTTGCGATATTTGATAATATATGTCACGTCATTGTAGCTAAAAAATATTATAGCTAGGGAGAAAATATATATATAATTATAATCGATAGATTGCATGGAAATATTGTTGAATAAAGGCACTGCCATGCTTTGTATTAAAAACTACAATGGTAATGAATTTTCAATGATTTCTATTCGCGCATACTTATTTGAAATATATGGAGAACTTGTATTAAACTTAGTTCATGGTAAATCACTCTGCAAAGCAGTTTGTAAGGAATGTTATGCACATATGATTCAGTCAGCAATGTGAGAAAATGAAGTAACTCTATCTGAAATTATTGTAGCTGCAATAGGAATTATACTGTTCTGTCAATCATTTCACAAGAGTGCTAACACCATGCCTAACATGTATTATATCTGTATAAGTTAAATTAGTTGCTTTCATTAACATTCTTAGCTTGAATTTTGAACATTTTGCAACAACAATAGTTTATGCAATAATGTTCACTATGGATTTCAAACAACTAAAAAAATACAGTCGTTATACATGCTAAAAGAAATAAAAACCATAGTGCAAATATTATAAGGCCCTTTAACTTCTAATATCAAAATGACGATACAACATATGAAACATATAATACATGTACGTTTAATAAACAATGAGACTTTAAACTTAGCATAGATACATATTTATGTCTAAAAAATGATACTTAAGCAAATGCTTAGATCTTTGATGGATAATGTTGTTTTTTTTACTGTCTTATTTAGGTATCCGTGTTAATATTATTTAGAAATAAAAAGAAACACACAACTGAATTTTATATTGTGCATTTAAAGAATGTACAGAGTTATTTGCATGAATAACTTAACGGCAGGATGACACAAACAACATGGAGTGCAACTGATATGTCAATGTATCATGTTTTGGAAACTAATTTGATTGAGGCACCAAATCTATCTGAACTACATCAATTAATACACCATCTTGAAGTTTATCATATTTGATTACAAAATGTGGGTGTCGCATTTATTCAAACAAAACATGTTATGACTTTGATTTATAATACTGGAAAAATATATGGATGATCCTTAAAGTACATTTGTTTAGTTTCTTATTTATTATACACTAACTATTCCTCGTCAATTACTTAGTAATCACATATTCATAAAGTGTGTAACCAATCTATTTTACATGTAAAAAGATGCAAAATGCTTTGTATGAAAAAAAAGGAGAAGGGGAGGGAGTGAGTCATAAATGACAAACGTGCAGTATGGAAATATCGAAATAAGGACACGATTATGATGAAATGCAAAATTAAAACTTTATAGTTATTAGAGTTACATAAAAAAAAAGTATATTTTTATCACAGTTATAGTGTGTTAACACAAAAATCTCATACAAAGCATTTATATATATATACATATATATCTATATTTCTAATTATAGGCAAATATTAGGAAGATAAACCTAGTCCTTTTCAAGAGAAATAAATTGAGCTGCATGTATCTTATATGAATCAATTTTAGATGGTGTAGGGAATAGAATGTAGAAAAATATAATTGTTAATTTAAGATAAGTAAATGTTTCCAAGGAAGTAACTGATGGCATATGTAAAAACTAGGAAAACATTGTTCAAAATACAATCTCTTTGGTGATTTGTACTGAACCTGCTGTTTTAAAATATGCTGTTTCTAATATTATTTTAAAGACACGGATCTACTATTCTGAAAATGTTGCTTCTTTTTTCATACCATTTAATTTCATGACTGCTATTACAATAATAGTTTTTAGTGATTATTGTATGCAAGAACAAAAAAATATAAATCACACATTTTTAGGATGAAAACTATAGTATAATTGTTAATAATATTAAATTATTTCTGCATAGAAAACTTGATATCTTACAGTACCTTCGCTTAAAAAAAAATGGTAAAAAAAAAAATATATAATTTTCGTGAAAGGAATTGTATCTGATAGTCATGTATTGTAAATAAATCTTTATACCTATTGGTATCCAAATTTAATTCTCATTGTAAAAATAAATCACCTAGCTACAATTGCACACACATATGTATATATGCCATAAATGTATGAAATATAATTTTACTAAACCTGGCATATAAAGTTCAAATCAAAGAATTATGGCAGTGTAAAACTTCTATTGTATTAAATGTAAGAACTACAATGAGGTTCTATTGTAGATAAAAACATTTTAGCTATTGGTTTGCTTTTTCAAGTTGAAAATATAAAAGATATAAGTACTGCGTGTTTGAATTTCATTATACATTCTGCTTGTAATAGATGAAAGTAAACTTTCTGGATTTTCAAACAATTACTGAAAAGTTAAACATATGTAACCTTCGTTATATCTACATGCATACATCACTCATATTATTAAATATGATTTGTAATTCTATTGCGTCTGCAAAATGCTTTAGTATATCTACCATATTAACTTACAAATTAGTTATAAAAAATTTACAAAACATAGACACTGCTTTCAAAGTAATAGATAACAGTACAACTAATGTGCCAAAAAGCAAAATAAGTTAATCTTATCTAAACACATATTTGGTATATCTGTAATTAAATTTTTCAGTCATGAAATGAGCTTTGTGATTCCCAGATTATTAGTTTTTACCAATACCTGTATTTCTTTACACAATCATTTCCCAAGTCTACAACCACTAAATGATTATCAGGTAATACAGCTATACCTGAAGGACGCCGTAATTTTGAGCTATGAGAATCAATTTCAGTTAACATATTACCTCCTCCCAGTTTTAGGACTTGAATTATGCTGCGACCTTTGTCAGTTCGTGTACCAAGTATTCTACCTTCTGCGTCAACAGCTAGACCTCCATACGAACCCTTACCTATTGCATACAACAAAATAGTAAGGATACTAATTCTTGGATTTACAAGCATGGAAATATTTTCAATAATGCAAACCTTTGCCTTCGGAATATATTTCTTCAGAATAGTCTCCTTTAGCAGAAAATACTTGTATTCGACTATCAGCAACTAGAATTTCACCAGCAGGCCCAACAGTTACAGAACTAATTAGTTTGAATGTACCTCTTTTCCCAACCTGACAGTAATTGCACAATAAACACATTAAATACCTTACATATATAAAATTAGTATAACTACCACCTAACAAAATATCTCTTTTTACTAACCTGGAAAAGTATTTTACCATCAGAATCAAATACAAAGACGCAACTCTGACCATTGTCAGTAACAAGTATGTGACCATAACTTTTGTCAACCGCGATATCAATGGGTTCCTATGGTAGAAATATGCAATTATAATTAATAGTATGTCTAAATTATATTAAATTTACATATACAATAATAAGGATTACTAACTTGAAATGCGTTATGTGAAAACGATCTAATGGTATCACCTAATGTAGTCATTTCTGTAATTTTACGTGTCCTCCAATTAACAACAACAAGGCCTTGATGAGAAATACCAATGCCAGTACAACTACGACCTTCTAAGCCTTCATTAGTTATGTGCCTTTGAAATTCTAGATCACAATTAAGTACCTAATAACAACAGAAATGATTTTTGAATCTGTCCACTTTTTGCACATATTATTTACATTATGTAATGAAATATAAATTTTAAAATGTCCTGTACCTTTATACGTGAATTTCCCGTGTCTACGATATAGACTGCACCATCTTCGTCAACTGCTACTGCAACTGGTTGATGAAATTCATCTTTCCCGTTTCCTCGTCTACCGTACACCTTAACTGGTTCATTATGTTCAGTTGCGTCAAAAAATAATGGATAATCTTTGATAGGTCTTTCAAATACAGATAGTTTTAAAACATATCGATTTGCAGAAGGTGGGCGGAATAATATCTCATATGTTCCATTATCCAAATCATTAATCTCAGTTTCAATGGACGAGTTTTGATTATCTGAATGAATATTATTGGCAAGGGTTAGTTCTGCGCTGATAAGATCTCCTCCGACATTTCGTGGATGTCCATGATAATCTACTGTCTCTAATATTACAGTTGCTTGTAATCTAACTATAGCAGGATCCTTGAACCTTGCTCTGCATAATCCTGAACAAAAGTAATTAAGAATTAAATGAAAGATTATTTCATTATAATTTCCATAAAAATTATAGTATCTTTCCTCAAGAAATGGAGTATAGAAACTAATATGAAAAATGAATAAAATGTATCTATTGTATCAATATAAAGAAGTATATTTCATTCGTAACATACCTGGTAACGTTGTACTAGACCGTACCCTTCCTAGGATACTGAGCGCTTCCTCTAATTGAGAAAGGGCATTATTATGATTAAATTCAAATGTAATAAAGGCATTTTCTTTAGGTTCACTTAGGGCTGCGGCTGCGTCTAGTTGATCAGATAAACTACCAATCCGTTGTGTAATATTCCGTACTTCCACCTTTAAAAAATGTTATTGTGCTAAGTGACGCAAATACATGACAACATATAATAATATTGTACAAAGTATTGTATCACAGTATCATATTAAAAAAATAGACCCATACTTGATATTGTAGGCCTTCACATTCACGCTCTACTTTATTTTTTTCTGCTTCTATCAGAGCATGTTGTTCTTCTAGCACATGCTTTTTATCACGTGCTGCAGCAGCAACAGCGGCTTGCAACTCTGCACGCCTTTTTTCAACTTTTGTGATTATTTCTGCAAACTCAGTATCTACAGCATTCAAGCATCTTTCCATAGAAGCCTCCAAACGTTGTAGCTCAGTGGTCACGGAATCCTGTGCCTGTGTCAACTAAGTAATGTATATGATTTACATTAAAATTATACATATATGTCAACTTATAAGACATTTGAATTGTATGTCTTAATAGAATTATATTTTACCTTAGATATGCATTCATTAGCTTTATAAAGTAATATTTCCGACATTCTTTTTATCGCAATACTAAATGGGATAATCGTATGCTCTGTACATCCAGGTGATGTTCCTGCATGTGTGCCACCAGTACACACTGTACAAAACACTGTATCACAAGTTTCACAAAATAATAATTCTTGATTTATATGGACAGAGCATTTTGGGATGACCTGAAATGAAATATAATGTAGATAAGCAGGAGAGTATCAACATTGCATGGTACAATATTGTTTATATATATAGAGTATACATATAGTTGTTTCTGTCGTACAAAACAGCCCTTACCTCTCTTCTTTGTCTAGACATAAGATCAAGAAGCTGATTAACAAGGAAACTAGGTGGCAATGCAGGTACACCACCACGTGGTATTGTAATTAATTCCCTGCAAATTGGACATCGAAATGCTCCTGTCTCTCTTGTCTGAGAGGCTGCAATTCTTGTCAGACAATGTAAGCATACCTAAAAGAAAAAACAACAGACCTCTATTGTTTAAGGAAATTCTAACAAAATACATTCTATATGACTGTAATCCATACCGTATGTGAACAAGGCAGCAACTTAGGTGTGTGCTCACTCCCATCATAAACACAAAGACAAGTACCACACGTTAGAAAACTCTCATTAAAATC
Source organism: Ampulex compressa (assembly GCA_038496175.1). Lineage (NCBI taxonomy): Eukaryota > Metazoa > Arthropoda > Insecta > Hymenoptera > Ampulicidae > Ampulex > Ampulex compressa. Next base: position 15,318 of record JBCFXI010000526.1, read on the forward strand.
TTCATAGTTTATGCTAACTGTCTCCACGAGCATAGAGCTCATGCTGACCATCCTCTCCCCTAGCCGTGTCCTAAAAAATCAAATCATTATCATTACTTGTAAATTTTAATGCAAAACATAAATATGCAACAATTATTAAAAGGTACAAAAACCACTCAGTCCGCAATTATAATTTTAAGTCCTTAATTTATTATTGCTATTGCATACTTTGAAGGAAGCAATTTTTTTACTCTATCAATTCCAAAACATCTTTTTTTCTCATAAGCACGAAATAATTATCGCCCAATATCCGAGCAGATGTATTTTTGATGTCAAAATACGAATTATTCAACCATATATGTGTCAGCAGCTTACTTCATTATCACCTAAGCGTATGTTGTCAAAAATCAGCAGCATACTTGTTTATAAATGCAGAAAGATAACAGCGATTTAAAATAAAAGCCGCAAATCGTTACCCAGCGATGTAGGAGCGGCAAAAGTATCAAAGCATTTTCGAATTCGTATGTGCGCGTCCGTTTTTCGAACACGATATACGCGTGGGTGGTAATGACGTCCGTGAGACGTCGTAGGGAGAAGAGTTCGCGAGGTCTATCAAATGATAAACTCACTGTATAGCCAAACGTAGTGCCTCCATAATGGAGTTAGCCCCGTGGTAACTTTGAAAAATGTATACATCCGTTATACGGCGCACGTTTTTGCGGATATATGCATATGCCCAAAGCGTTTGTGTCCTTCCTTGTCTCTCCCTCTTTCTCTCTCTCTTTCGCTCCGTCTATCTATCTATCTATCTCGTTCTTCCCTCGTCGGAATCTCGTTATCGAGCGAAGTGTCAGGCACCGGGGCTGCGTTCCGCCACAGACGATTTTCTTTCGCACGGCATTCTCAGGTTTCACACACGAATCGTCCTGGGGATGCGCTTTACGACGAGACACCTTGCACCTCGAGAAAAACTCATCCTCGGACAAAGCGGTGCGCCACTAAAATCCCCTCGACGAGGAACCCACACGGACGAGCTTCTCCGGCGATCGACTATTCTTATTTGCATTTCCAACGCATTTTGTTCATTGCCGACGGTTTTCGAGAGATAAGGACACCCGTATCGCACAACGTACGTACGTCTCCGCATGCATTCCTATCGGTATTTCGCCGTGAGGAATCGGAGCTGCACAAAGCATATGCCCCGCCGAGTGCCCCTTTGTCTACGTACGTTCCGCTGTAAGATACGCCGCGTTAAGGTCGTAAACTTTTGCTTCATGCGCACTAAGCACGATTCCTCTTCGTTGACTCGCTACATCCTTCGTGTGTCAGACCGAAAAAAAAGAGGCGAAAGAAGAATCTATGGCGAGGGATAAAAATCAGGGTTTCACGATTAAACGACGTTCCCCGATTCTCTATTCGTTACAAGTCTTTACGATGTCATTTCCCGAGGTTTGCATTGCGGAGAAGGCAACACTCGCGGCTGGCCACCTCAGTCCACCTCCCTAAGATGGTAGTAATGATGCTGCCGAAATCCGACGCGGCTCTGATGCATTTTTATAAACAAAACAGGAGCACGGATCGCGGCGGGCCGCATCAGCTGCGAAGCGCGGCGACTCACGTTTTACAGTTGCGCACGTTCTCGCCTGCATCCGCAGCCGGCACCACTTTCAGGGCCGAACATCGCCCAGAACGCACGGGTGCACGTGCAGTCATTCGTACAGAATCAACTGCGTCTTAACCGCTGCGCTCTCCGTAGAAGCGTCTTCGTTACCTTGCGCTCGATTCAATCGGCCACATGAGCTTATGCAGAGTCCGTGTTCGATCCGAATCGGAAATTAATTTCACAAAATACTCACAAAAATATTGTACATTTTCAGTTATTATCCTGTGTCGATCTTGGCATTACTTCTATTCTAAGAATTTTTATCTTGACAAATATCAAGATTATACAAGCTCGTTATCGTTACGACAAGTAGTAATGTGCGTTGTTATTATGCGTCGAACAAGCATTGCTTCCCCGTGCCAAGATTAAATCTGCCAAAAGATACCGATGACCGATCCATTAAACTAGAGAATACGATTCCAGATATGATATCGTAATAAAGTATAAATCTATGACGTTATATTAAAGGTATCCCAAAGTTGAAGTGGGTTACGCGGTAACGGTGGAGTGTCTAACATTCCATTCTCACATCGAAGACGGCTTGCTTGGTAACAATACACAAACCCCTTAGGGCAGTACGGCCCTGAGTATTGGCGCACCGTCAAGCAGCCGTCGTGGGAGCGAGAGATAGCATGCGGAGGAGGGATGAGAGAGAGAGAGAGAGAGAGAGAGAGAGAGGGAGGGAGAGAGAGAGAAAGAGAGAGAGAGAGAGAGATAGCTGCGCGCTGGAGGGTAAGGAGACCCAACACACAGCATCGACGGTACAAAGCGGAGAAATGTTTGGTATGCTTGCGCGAGGTACATGGCCGTGTAGATGGCCGAATTGTCTACTGCGCAGCCGTGCGTTAAAAGGTGCAGCGACCACCGTGTGTCCGTGCCTCCTCTACACTCGCCTGCACTTGTTACGAGCTGCCCTCGCACAGCTGTATTCCCTCTATAGTTATGATACCGATGTTTCTATCCACGACGGCGATTCATCCCGTGCGCTCTTAACTCCTGCCTTCACTGCGTGCCTCGTGGCCGCACTTCCACTTATCATCCTGCCTCTCTATACAAATCGCGAGTTGGGAAAGTACCCGAACCTCGATTATTCGATAATAACATTGGCCCAAAAGGCGGACGTTTCTTTGATACTCAAGACAAACAGCCCACGTCACCGCGTATTTTCGACGAGCGTTCCGTAAACGCATAACTTTTATCGCCATCTTTATCAACCCTTAATAGGCTGCAAGTCATGCCCTCGGTTACGATTGATACCACGGCCGTGTTTAGTCTAGTATCGATATTAGAATATGACTCGATACTTACATGAATGGGCAGCAGCTCATGAAGCTTCCTTTGATAATTTCAGATTATTGTTTTATCTTTATGCTCCAGTATCTTTGAGATGTATTATTTGTGGCGCGACAATGACCTTATATGGACGTGATAGCGTCAACGGTGCCTCATCGCTTAGCCCGACAGAGGATCGCACTTGACTACTAACATTTACGATACTATTTACAGGGGCATCTTTTTTCGCCGGCGCTTTAATTATCAGCTGCCTGTTGTTTTCCTCCCGAATTTAACATATCAGCGAGCAACCAAGCGCTGCCTCGGCCATCACCTGAAGCGTATTATTTCAATACGTGTGAGTATGTACATCGGTACCACCGAGCACGTCATACGTCTTTATGCAATTGTTATCGCCGCTCTCTGCGAGTATAAACAATGGAGACGTGAAATGTAAATGCGGGATGGATACATGTCTCGCATCCAGGTGCGGTGTCGCAGTCCCTCGTACGGTCGAGACAAATATCACGGGCTTGCTGACATGATTCTGGCTCGATCCTCCTCAATGGACGCACTCACTTCGATTATCACTTCCCGCGTGCGAGGTTTTTCCACAATTTGCGATACCGATCGGCGGGCATCGACGATGTTCAACACTGATTTAGGGAGCACATCTGGGTTTTTTTTTTTTCAAGGACAACAATCGAAATTCCACCGAGGATCCGCCGTTAGCACTTTTCGCGCTGCTAGAACGAGCACTTAACCATCTTTAACGCGAAACCCCTCTATGCGTTTTCATGGCACACGAAGACATGGATGCGACAGCGTACGCGGAGAAGGCGCGACGAGGACGGCGATATCGATTTCGGAAGCGTATATCAGGCTCCAGCAGGTGGCACGGCACCAGCTGTCATCTTTTGCACCGGAAATGCGGGTTTTTCCTTGTGAATTGCGTGGACGGCCAGCCGCCGTGAGGTTTTCGCGAGGCACGGAAAACATGGGGATGAAAACACCCTCGAAACTGTCCTTGCCCGTTCGCGCAAGCGCACCGCAATTTGGGTCACTCGCCACTTGACAAATGTACGATGTTCTATAAGCATGCATTCTTTCCTTTACTCGCGAATATCTCCCGGGAGAAATCAGTTTTCGTTGCTTTTGCTGCATCGAGTTTAGGAATGAATTTCTCAACGTTATTTTTAACACGCCGGTACAGCGATGGAAAGATGGCAACACACGGCACGATGGTCAATGTTGTCTAGGTCGGGGTACCTCTGTGCATCCTTGGCCTGGATGGAGGCAATCTTTAAACTGAGCATAAACCGGCCAATCGGGTAGTTTTATCCATCGTTCGTAATCTCCGATTATTTTGTTGTCGTCTCACGACGATCGACAACATCGACGTGACAAACTTTCTGTCGCAAGCTAGAAAGTCGCGATCTAGATTTCATACGGGGCAAAGGGTGGGACATGCGAATTATAAAAATCATAATGGTTTCGTTCGTGCACGCACGATTTAAAACTGTACTACACTTATATTATTACACGCAATACATTCATTGTCCTTAGAATAATTATCTATGTGAGCATGCGCGGTTGGATTCAGGTCATTCAGTACTTGACCGAAATCTCGTTTCATAATTTTCTTGCCCCTATTCAGAAATGCCAGCATTTCTAATGTACTGGCGTTTTAATTAAAAATTATAAAGTATATTGTGTAATTTTTATCCTCGTACTTGCGCTGTGATATATGATATTTCCGTGAAAAATATGATGTCTTTGCTACGCATAGAACAATGGGATGATCAAACTATTTATTAATATGCTGGGTTTCTCGTTGCGAATTAAGACGTCCTTGATGTAGAACTGATAATACTCTGCTAATGATTGTGGCACGAATTGTAAAAAGTTCTTAAACTACCTACACGATTACTCTTAATCTATCACACTTATGACCAAATTGTTGTACGTATACATCTCTGAATGACTCAATCTTATAACAATGCTTGTATGACGTCTTTATCGCGAAATAGTGTCGCATAATGATGAAATCGTGTATCAGAATTTTTGTGGCCCCTTAAGTGGCAACCTACATTTAATCGGTATACTCAAAATTCTTTATTTCCAGTCGCCAAATTAGATAAAGCGGGACACATCGAGAATTCCTTATTTGATATGAGATTTTATCCAATCTACGTAACTAAAAACCCTCGTGTACACGTCTGGATAGCCGAGAGCACATGGACTTCCCCAAGAGCCAATGGCAATGACCACACCATTCGTCACTAATGGGCTTCCAGAGTCTCCCTGCAGAAAAAATAACGATGCGATTACATTAAAACGATATTTTACGTTTTGTTTTACGACATATGTATGTATGTAAACAGTCAAGAATGGCAACGAACATACAAAATATGAAGAGTAAACCGTAAACGATGTAAATGCAAAGAAACGGAATAAAGTATACGTGTCTATTTGCATGTATTTTTCGCACCAATTTGCGTAATTATCTTATGATATTCGAGTCGGGACTGCATTTAAATGTTATTATGCTAATAGTCGGTCCTACGCAGAAGCAAAATGTTTTCCTTGTCGAGATCGTATCACAAGCCATTATGTGACATCATAATACGAAACTGTGTCGTGGGAAAAGTGCACAAAGCGTTTCATCGAAGTTTATAAACATTTTGCACTGTTTTCACATGTGATTTTTCCCACTATACTACATATTTGTAGAGGTTAAAGATTTGTAAAAACTATTTTCTAATGGAAACATTTGAGTCTTGCGTAACAAAAATAAATTGAAAAAAAAGTAATCAATCAAAAAAAGTGTCTTACATAACAAAGTCCTTGCCCAGGTTCAGTCAGAGTGCACAGATTCGTATTTTGTACGGACGAAAATGTGGCGTGGCATTTTTCTACTTCCAATACCTTTAGGTGTATCTCTTGAAGAAACTCGTGTGTCGAGCCGTCCAACTAAAATGGAAGTATTTTTTCGTTTAGCTTAAATTCCTTGCAACTCTAATTAAAAATTTATCCTTACAAGACGGATATTAAACGACTCATAATGCTTATGTGACATTTGAGAATATCGTCTAAAGCGCTCGATATTCGCGCGGATGGTGACGAATAAGTTAATATACAATATGCTTTTGTTTTAAGAAGGGTAGCTTAAGCTACGATGAGAACTCATTGCGCTAATTTGATGTTGGATCTGCAATGGCGACGTGCCCGAGTTAATACCGCACATTGTACGAACGTATTTAATTTCTCTCACGTACGCTACATTAATACACGTATATCCGGCTATTAAAATTGGTGTCAATGTAAATTCAATTTGCATCTGCCCCTTGGCGCTGTACAGGGTATGATGGTAAGAACGTACGTATCTATCGGAGGAGAGGAAACGACAAAAGCCGAAGACACACGATGTAAGTTCGCAACGTTCGTAAACATTGCGAAACCATTTTAAGAAAGACTTTCTCTTGGGTATCAATTGCTAATCGCATCGCGATTTCATCACGTGCAACAAGGCACGTTTGTGCGTTCCATCGATAAAATGAAATGGGCGTACGTTTGCGATGCCAAAGAAGGAACTCAATGCCGATTATTACCTCCGTGTTGCCCCAGCCAGTGAATATCGCATAACATTCGGTCTCATTGACGTCTCTGGTCGGCAGCTTGATCGGAGAAATTAAATCCGAGTAAGGCATGTATCCTCTGATTTTAGCCAACGCAATGTCGTCCCCGTGCTTTCCGCGTCTATAATTCGGGTGAATGACGAACTTCTGTATTCGATAAGCGATTCCACCTACATAAAAAAAAAGTGTTATCGTAAACGTATTATTCCATTTCCACCGATCGAGCAGCACTTAATACAGCCATTGATTTCACACCTGTGCAATTAAGATTTGGTATTTATCATTTAACATCTCTTTATCTACCTGAAAGTACATTATTAGTCCCAAGTACCGCGGCCATTACTTCCGGTGTGAATTTCACCACACAATGGGCTGCTGTCAGTATCCATTGATGATTGAGAAGCGATCCCCCACACTTGTGGTTCCCGTCCACTCGTAGGGAGGCTTGATATGGATATGTGTTCTTGGCATCTCTACCCCCGATGATCCTGGGTGAAAATCCCGTTTGCGCTTTAAAACATTTCCTAATTATTACACTGTCAATTCCTCATGGAACGTTAGTACAAAGACGCTTGATACAATACGTTCTGGTATCTTGAAAACGCATAATTTACGCAGTAGTACAAAGCGATATAACTTTCGTGCCGCTCTTTATTCAACCGTTCCTTGTTCTTCCACGCTCTATATCCTCGGCTATTAATAAACCTGGATTTAGGTAATTTACCATCTTATCCAAAGACTTAAATGATAAATGAACGACGGCTGTATTGGGGTTGCTTTTAGAACGATACGATAAAGTGCTTCCGCTAACTCGACTGTGACAGTATCGCGGAACAAGGAACACAGCAATTAACATAATTTTTCTTTTTTTTTCTTTCCACAGAGTCACTTTTTGCGATAAATTTTCTTTTATTCCTCTCCTCTTTCGATCACACGTCGATGACACTGCACGTGCTGCTATACGATACACAATCTAAGTGTCGTTAACTGGTTTAGCTTATCGATGCGCGCGCGCCCTTTTATCGTGCTCTCACTGTTAATCGTATCATACAGATAGTTCCCAATTACCGTTCCCGAAAGCTAGCAGGGCGAGAGTGAAGATTGTGCCAACCATGTCGTCTGATCTATGTAGTGAAGAATCCCCACCTTTATATTTATACGTACGATTATCAGCTGTTGTTTACTTTGGTACTTTAAAATTGATTCACATGGGTTTCTCTCTTAATCAAGGCATTTCTACTTATATTCGCCGGCGCACATGCTTCCCGGGTGACACATTGTTTGAAACTTTTACGATGGGTCAATGACCACAACTCCGATCGACGGTCGATATTAAAATCGGAAGGCGTTATGCAAATATGTAATTTAATTTTTTTTTTACAATATTACCAATCGTATCTTATCTCGCAGACGTATCCTTATTGCAAGGCAACCAATGGCAAAAATTCGTTGAAATATAATAATAGACGTTTTTCGAATATGAGGGAGCGATGCAAAATATAAATCAATTTTTAATAACTTTATAAACTCAAGAACTAACAACGTTTGCCGATTCTAATAGATATATATATGTACGTATATTATTTCGTAAGAGTTTTACCGTTTCAAAGCCTTTTCTGCAAAATTCAGATAAAACCTATCTTTTCTTAGAACAATGTAAGGTTTGAACTGTTATCGGATTATATGCATATTTTCTCATCGATATATACTTTCACCAGGCAGTATTCATGAAAGTACCAATATTTAAGGTATTAGATATTAAAATGTGGGTCTATATATTTTAAAAGTATTGATTGCGCATAAAATCAATATGATCTAAATTTTACGAAGAGAATGAATATTTAACACCTAATGACGTATTTTTATTTCTTCGATACACTTACATGTGTCACTACTGTTCTCTTTGATTTCTTGTACAATTAAGCTAATGTGTCACTACTACATTATCTGAAACTACCGTATCTGATTAATCTGTAAGACTGAAGCTGCTTTTGATAATCTATAATCAAGGTTGCCCAAAATAAGATAACATAAGAGTATGCCAATGTTACCGTTAGTTTCTTCGTTAATATTCACTCAGCTCATTTATATATTTCCTATACATTTTTTTTCTATATATTTTGAATATTTGCTATTTAATGGATATGGTATTTAAGACAGTGGTCGCGAATAATTGTAAAATCGATAGCAAGAATTTCGCGTTGTTTCTTCTGATCAAATATTTTGAGAAGAACGGGGCATTCAATTCGAAAGTTTGGGATGGATGCAAACATCAATTCATCTCGAAATAAACCCCTTAAAATAACAACATTCGAGGAAATAAACCAGGCTGCAGAAAATGCAGTTTTATCAGACCTGATGGAGATTTATTCGTCTCTCGTGTAATGACGAGATAATTAAGAGATTTCTCTCGGCAAACATTGGACGAGCGATTCATGAAACGTACGGTTTTCCCTATCATGTCACCTCGAAGATAGCACTCTATGGGTGATATTTTTAAAATCATTTTATTGAAGATCATACTCCGAATATTACAGTTTCTGAGTCCAGTATTCGATACTTAGCACTAGCGGTAATTTGCTTATGTTCCTATCGGCACACTTTTTTTTAGATCTTCCTTAGACTTTATCGGACGACGATTATTTCGACTTTCTTGACGTCACTCTACTTCGCAAACCCAATGCTTTGTCACGGTCTGACGATTTTTCCCTCACTGATAAGACCGGTGTGCCTGCCTTATACCCGTTGCAACAGATCGCGATTCGATAAAATTCATCGTACGACATCTGTTTTCCTCTTTTCTTCTCTCTTAGAAATTTTCCTACGCGGACGATTAACGATTTTCCTCTTGAATATGTTCCTTAATCCAGTCCACGTAGCTGTACACACGGGTAAATACATCTGGACGGCCCCGTGCGCAAGGTATTCCCCAGGAAACTACTCCAATCTGCTTGTCGTCCGCTACCAGTGGGCCACCAGAGTCACCCTGCGCCATCGACATCGAGTTAAATATTCGTCAAAACGACATCATTCCAAGCGTTCATACGCAATCCACGGATCGTACGAGCCGAGCAAAAATCACGTGACGCGGGGAGCATTTCCTTTTTGAGCGAACGATAGCGGCCAAAAGGCGCCCGCAGAGGTCTCTTATCCAAAATGATAAGTGGATTCGCGGGAACGTATGTTTGTTCTGCATTTTTCCGGGAGTGGATGCTAAACGCTCGATCGCTTTCACCGTAACGGCCCTCGCCGACGCGATTTTTGCGCGGCAGCACGGTAAGAAAAAGGCCTCCTCTTCGCTCGAGGGATCCCTCGGCGTAAAAGAACACTCTATTCAAGTGCACGAACTAGACCTGAATGCACTTACGTGACAAGCTCCTTCACCCTGCTTGTTAAGCGTGCAGATATTGTCCTTGGTAACTCGAATGCTCGCATTTAGACAGCTCTTTTGATCAATGACGGTGAGCTGAATGTGGTGAAGCTCGTTCGGTGTATTTCCTGGATACTGCCCACCCATCGATTATTAAACAGAATGCGGCCGCTAATTGCATTGTAAACAACATTGCGCGTCGTAATTTAAAAATATCTTATCGCGGAATATTCTTTGGTTCGTATCAGTCCTTACTAGGCTCTCTGCATCTCGCTGATTAGTTCGCGCATTAAGGCGCGCGATCGGGGTAGATATCGCTTATGGAACATTTATGTTTTTCTTTGTCGTCCTCGAAAAGAAGTCTTTGCAAAGAATGAATTTACGGGAGTAGCATTTGAGATCGTTACTTACGGACGTTGTACCCCAGCCGGAGAGCATAGCAGGATAATCGTCCTTGGTGAAGTCCTCCATGGGCAAATCAATTGGTTTCACTTTATCGCTGAAGACAATATCCTTGTCGAGCTTGATCAGTCCAATGTCGTTTCTGACCAATGTAGAACTGTACTGTGGATGGCCCATGATCTGCTCGGAGCGATATTCTTCTCCGCCCTTGTCCAAAGTGTTACTGCCCAGTACAACCCCAATGGTCGTGTCGTTGAAACTGAAATAATGCGATCGAGGCGATGGAACGGAAGGTTCGAGATATCAGATATTAAACGCTTACGACTACATGTATTTCTGTTCTTTCTTGGTTTACATAGTTTTACAATTATCGCCGCCGCCGTGGTTTTAAATAAAATCTAAGCATTACTTGGACAAACAGTGCGCTGCTGTCAGTATCCAACGTTTGTTCAAGACAGATCCGCCGCAAAAGTGTCGGTTTTTATAACGAAGAGAAGCCTGATACGGGTACTGTCCATCGTTGGCTTTCATCCCACCGACGATTTTCGTATTCTGGTCTATACTTGCGGCTGCAGTTCAATTACAGAAATTAAGGATATATCTTGGATATGGGGATACTTGAAACTAAGGATATACCTAAATTATATATTAAGGATAAATATGTTAAGAATTATAAATATAACTGTCTATGCTTTACAGGGATATATCGGTTTGGCAAGAAAGTTTTTATGGCCGATAAGGACCAGGCAGTTTTATGAGTTCGCAAAATATGAAGATAACAGGAAGATGGCAAAAGGTAATCGAACAAAATGCAAAATACATTGTTGACTTTATGCTTCATATAAAAATATAGGTTTTACTTCACACTACAAAACCGAAATTGCTTTCCTGCCAACTTGACATATTTATAAATTTCCATATTTAATCCTGGTACACCAGAGTGATGTGTTATACTTTCATGTGAAATACGTAAAATTTGTCCATTACCTGATATGCCATGCAGTGCAATAATTCCACAAACGCAAAGGTACAGCATCTTGGACGAAATATCGTTACCAAGCACGAATATTAGGACAACTTTCCCTTCTTGGTAGCAATATAGCTGATCCAAGTACGAGAACTAACTAATGTCCAAAAAACGAGAAAACTTATATATATACTCTCCGTATCCCTAACGCTAAACACAAGTTAAAATAGGCACGCGGCACCGCTATTTAAATTTAGGTCAAATACTTGTCACGAAAATAATGCATCTCAATGTATCTCACGTACACGCCATGCAGGTGTTAGATATGTATATGCAAAATTATGACCGGATGGACACGATTAATGTTTTAGAAACAGTGTTCCGAAGGACAAGGTACACGAAATCCTATCACACATTCACAGATAATTCTTTACGGTCAAATACGCTTCGTGGAATTAGGTGTAAAATTGGGTCGACCGTACAAATACAGGTACGCCAAATGGCTAGCTGTAAGTGCCAAAAGATAAAAAAAAAAAAAGAAAAGAATAATTACAAACAGATAACTATAAATAAGTCTGTAAATAAAATTACAAGCGGAAAGCTATAAACCAGACAATAAATGCAAGAACAAGAAATAAGAAAATAAATAAGGCATGCTTGAATTATTATATACATCGTTTATTCGCTTTTTATACAGTAATCAGGGTGCTCACTAATTCCATTAATCAATGTAAGATCTTATCCAAGGGAGAAAGCTGAAGACACGGGCATAAACGTCGGGTCTTCCTGTAGCGCAGGCAACCCCTCGTGAAACGACACCAATTAAAACGCCCTCGGCGACGAGAGGACCGCCGGAGTCACCCTGAAATTATCATGCTCATGAAACATCTTTAACTTTCCACCATCCCCAGGATATTATCGCAGCTCATGAGGGAGAAACTCACATAGCAGTTGCCGTGTCCTATGGAAACCAGTGTGCAAATATTGGTCTCGGTAACGTAAAGCAGCTGCCTCATGCACTGTCCGAGGTCGTATATGTTCGTGTATAAGTACTGCAAATTATTTGGCGAAGGCCATCCCAGCTGCAACGAGGATCGTAATCTGCTATCATAGACGCTCGGCGATCTCCATGGAAATCGGCGTTGCCAATGTCGAGGGATTATCGAGCGAGCGTCACGCCGGAAAATAACAGCGGCTCGTCCGCGGATTCGAAGAAACTTTAACGCGCACGTTAATAAAAGGCTCCCGCTTTCCCCTTCAAAGTGTGGGAGGGGAGGGGGGCAAGAAGTGCGCGGCGACTTAAAAGCGTGAGCCCCTCGATTTATCCAATTGCGAGATGACTCACCGCTAATCTTCCCCATCCAGACACGACTGCCAGTTGACCGGGCGTAGAGATATCGTAAGATGGTAATGGAATAGGTCTAACATAATCGCTGTAGGAAATCGGCTCATTCACTTTGATCAGGGCGATGTCATTTTGCAGGTACGCATTGTAATCAGGGTGGATGATTATCCGTTCGGATCGGTAATAGATTCCCCCAAAAGTGAGGGTATTGGTCCCAACCACCGCGAAGACCGACGTTTGGCCGTGCCTGAAATTCGAATTTTATCCATTTTCAAGAAGGTCTCGACATTTCGAGAGAGCGCCTCGGCGCATCGCGTAAGCATATTACATGATTAAGGGTAAACAAGCTTAAATATTTACGATATGGGTCTTCCCTCTGGTATCCGGTGCGCTCGTAACGTGGCGCGTACGACGAGAAATCTTTCGCGCTTCGAATGCTATTCTTATTTAACACTGAACCTACCAGTCACTGGGTATATTTGTGTATCGCGGATATATCCTTAAAGAAATATAGGACTAAGAGGAGATGTTAAGAGATCGATAGAATAATTCAGGCTCAGCGATAAAATCATGGAAATTTTCTTAAAAATGCTTCTCTAGGAAGTAGAACAGGTTTAGTGTTAACATTAGAACCACAGAAGCCATCGTAGGAAAGAGTTGGTTTTTCTTTTAATCAATCGCGCTTCGTGACGGTGCATTTTCTAAAACTTTCAATGATTTAGTTTATCTAATACGTAGATCATTATATTGATGTATTAGCACTATCTCATTGTCCTCTTTTCTTTTTTATATATTACATCCTAAATGCATCTGGAAAGCAACCGATAGTTCTAATATTAACCCATTATTTACCATTGTCCCTTTTTTGGGACGCTTGTTTTTTATTCGATTCTACCTAAGCAGCGGAACTTTTAGTTTTGATCGTCGCTACCTAAATGTTGTTCTGACTACTATAAAAGTCACAGACTCGATAAAAATATTTTTTCTATAATCAGCTTGCCGTAGGAAATGAATTGATTAGTGCATTTTTTAGGTTTGCACTTGGCTTTGGCATTTAATGGGTTAAGCGTGAAGGTATTAAAATGTTTACGAGATACTGCGGATAAATGAAGTAACGTCGTTATGAGAATGGAATAATATCGGTAATGCGTATTGTAGGATTAGCGATAAACGAATTTAATTTCTTTCGAGAAGAGATAAGCTCACCAATCCACGCAATGAGCCGCGGTCAGGATCCAGCATTTATTGAGTATCGAGCCACCGCAAAAATGGACATTGTCGGATAGTCTCAACGATACCTGGTATGGAAAAGCGCCGATCTGTGCCGTGCTACCGCCGACTATGCGCCCTTCTACTGCGAGAGGTTCCTTATCGTGCTTCTCAATACCGACCTTGCCATTGCTAACGACGTCGGTTGTCGCTGATGAAAATTAACATCGTTAAGCTTTTTTTTTTGGCAAAAAGGTGCAACAAAGATTATTGACCTTAACGGCTGTCACGTTGGCGTCTTTTCTTACGTTTCTCATAGCGCAATTGTTGAAATCAAATTATCAACGTACCTAGGCTGAATCCCAAAAGGGATACTATCACTAAGAATATAAAACGATTCATGACCACTTCCAACAGGGTTACAGTCACTTGTCGAACTGACTTTTTTATAGCATTGCGAGCCACATAAATGTTACATCAAACCAGATTTAATCTCCTTATAATAATTTCTTTATCTACGCTTCGGATCCATATCTAATTGTTAATTAGAAAGAGGCGTTCGCCTACGTTTTATGCACTAATCAATGATTTTCCGTGTTGACGAAATTTATTAATAACATCGACAGAAGCGTTACGTTCAAGCGATAAGACAAATGTAATCGACCCAAAAATAATCATTGGGTATTCCGTAATAATTGATCTTAAGGTGCTTCGCCGAAATTGAGCGTTGCTTTCGAGGAATATGATGTGTTTATTTTGCGATTCCGATTCTACCTTGCAAAACTACTCGTAGCGATTATCCTTGATTACATCTGATTAAGAGCAGATTTCTATTCGCAGATAATCATATTATTCGGTCATTGTTAACGAGCATGCGATTCGCGAGTACGTAATCATTTGATACGTACACATTAGCATACACCAATTGATCATACTCTATTATAAGTATCTGGTGTAATATCATAATAACATGATGTAATATCGTACATTTCGTATGAGTATGAATATCTCATCGCGTTGGAATTTCGTTTTGTTCAGCTTGCTCTATAATGTTTAATATGCTATGACAGATCTTATTCTAGCATTAAAATCTATAATTTTCCACAAAGTTCATCTCACGTATTGTTAGGAAAATATTTTACTATTTAATACTAGCCTACTATTATCGCGAACGAGGCTCGGAGTACTCTAAATACAATCTAAATTTGTAGTCTAAGCAAATCTAAATATTTCTTCGTCGTTACTCAGTTCAGTTTCACTTACACTTTTGCACTGTCTTGTGAACATTTTAAGGATCAATAAATAAATATGTTAACAGGATATACTGCTTGACTGAACGATGGTTCCAGTATAAATGCAGCGAGCTGTTGCAAAATTATTTTCAAGAACTCCGTTACTGCATTAGACAAACGGTAAGGAATGCATGAGAGAATGCTTACCAGATGGTTTATTACTCCATAGAAAACTCAACCAAAGGGTGGCGATATAATCAGCTGATCAATTAACCATACAACATTCGGTGAACGAATACTTGCTCAGGTAAAAATTAATTGGAACGTGGAAAAACCCACAGCTGCAGGTAACCGAAAATCATATCGCGCTACTTAAAATCCGCGAGCGATAGTCTGAGAGTCTCCGCGGAAGCATGCCACTGTGTTACGTGGCATTTTACGTGTTAAGTATTCGTGCAACTGGTGTTTTATATTTCTTTATTTAGAAACAAAGTGTTTTTGAGCATAGGAAATGATAATAATGCCTTACTTTTGAGGAGGGAAATAAAGAAGGCACAGTTATGTAGAACGTGAAATTTCTTTATTTAAATGAATTCGGTGTAATATAAAACGTAACGCGGTGTCACTTGTAAAAATCAAACTTGATCTTATCGTTCCCTTTTAAAGCTGTTGCGATGAAAATATATACGATATCAGTATACCGGTACAAATGATTATTTCAAGCGCGCGGCTCGCTACACCTTACTCTGTGTAAACGCAAATTCGATATTTACAAGTGTAAAAGTTTCGCAAACGTTTATATTCCCTTAACTTGTTTGTATAAAACGTGTACTCACAACCAGAGGTTAAAAGTCAGAACTACATCTGTTGTCATATACAGTAAATAAATAAAAATAGAAAAATTTCAGTAATAAGTAATCTCTATTGCGTCTCAATACCAACAGTAGTATATCATGTATGAAACCTATGTAACGTATCCTTTATTTAGTTATTACGAACTTTGTGCCTTACAAAAGTTACCGTTTGGATATCGTCCGCCCTGCATTTCTGCAGACACGTAGAAATATTTAAGTATCGATAAAAGGAAAAATTTTAGTTTTAAAATGAAGTAGATTGTTGGTTCCGTCATTACAGCTCGTATGTACTTATGCATTTAAGTATCGTAATGTTAGCCCTGCATCGTGTTGAAGCATTGGTAAAATTTGATGATTGTCTAGTACATCTCGAATAACCGTTATATATATATATATCCTATTTCTTGTATAAGCCAAACTTCTCACCAACAGTGCAGTATTGATAATCGAGTATTCTTATGCGATGTATTCTTTGTAATACCCCTCACATATATTATAAGATAACATCAACAGTACTAAAAATATAAATTTTTTTTCTTAGAACGTTAAATCATATAATTATTATCCATTTATTACAAAGTATGTACAAGATCAAATGTCAGCACCTCGTTTAATATTCTATCCAAACTAGACAGAATGTACGCAGTTTAAATTTGTCGTCTCATTTTCGTGTACCCTTATAGAAAGCAATAAGAAAACAAAAGCTTTGCCATTCAGATATGAATAAAGTTAGAATAAAAAAAAAAACAAAAAAAAGAAGTGGTGTACCGCAAGTTCTTATGTAATTGTCGTAAACGCGTAAACTGCAAACATAACTCATATATATGCACTTTGCTTATCTTAACATTGGAACAGTACAGCTTTAAACGAGTGATTTAATGTAGGGTTACTGCAATATGTAACGTGCTATTACAATATACATTAATATAATTTGCTTTGCTTTATAATAAATATATTCCCTAATTGAAACAGGGATATTCTTTTGAGGAAGGAAAAATTAAATGCAATTGAATGTATAATGTTGTTTCAAAGAAAATTTAAGAATCAGCTATATTAAACTGCTTGAGTTAATAGAATGTATATCAATGCATGTTTCTCTATAAATATGTGCATTGCCTTTTTTTGTACTGCTTGGTGTATTGAAAGAGATAATGTAAACAATGAAACGCTTTATACCGACATTTAATTATCTGCTATGCATAGTATAGGAATTAAGTATGGAGATATAGTACCAAAACTATGTATAATTTAGAAAGGTCAGTAGTATGTACTTATAATATCACATGGTGCTGCCATCCAATATTGTAATCGCGAAAGCGTGTACAAAAAAACAGCATTATTAAATCCTAGGCCACTGAGTTCTGTCACTTATTGGCTATAAAATATTTAAGTATATTGTTTGGTTTTGGTTTGCTTGTTGTCGGCCAAGAACGGGTCACTTCTCTTTGCAGATCAAGTGGTAAAGATTTAAAAACCGATGCGTCAACCTTGGGTGATAACTGCATAGGCGATGAAGGACTGAGTCTTAGATCCGCCATTTCATTACTTGGAGATTCTCTGCGACCGCTTAACCATACTTCTAATTTAGTCTTTTTTGGTACTGGTTCTATCTCGTTTAATAAGTCATCTTCTGTGGACTGGGTAGCTGTTACAGGTTTTGAAATGGGTGATGAATTGGTACTCAATGTAGAGGTATTCATGGCATTTGTCGCTGATTGAGAATGATCAGAGCCATCGTTACTGTCCTGATTTATGCTCATAGGAGATCCGAGACTGACATCTGAAATGCCCTCTTCTGAACTAATATCCAAGACAGATTGAACCGCAACTTGCTTTCGTAAAAAGGACGTAATACTACTTCTTCCCGAAGATCTTTCCTCAAACTTTGTGAAAGCTACTCCCAAAAGTGTTAAGTGGAATGGTTTAGAAACATCTACGGTACGGTGGAACAATTTCATTGCCAGAGCAAGCATTTTAGCGTGATCATAAATGCCAGATTTTGTAGAAGGTAGCAGGTGCTTTGGTAAAGCACACTGTCTCGTCTCTCTTTTACCCGAGGCTGGTTTGTTGAAGTCATGTTTTCTGACAGTGATTCTTATAGCCAGTGGTATTCTACCATCTTCCATCGCTAATTCTGTTAATCGCCTCAGAAGGGCACCGAGACGTGATTCTACTTCAGCTACTAAGGAAACATTCTTAAAACCGTCCTCCAGTCCTATAGATTGTTTTTTTCCTGATGGCTTAACTGCAGTATCGTCAATGCCTTCCGCGTTGTCTTTTAATTTTCGTGCCAATTCAACCCCGATCTTTAATTCTAGATTTTCTAAAGGTATCCTTCTTAAATCATCCACAGTTTTTATGTTATTGGAGATCAATAATTGCGAGGTCTTCTGTCCAACACCAGGTAATTTAGAAACAGGCCCCACTGTAGAAAGCAACATCGATGCGCTGCAGGGAAACACTAAAGTTTGCTGATTGGGTTTGTGCAACGAGCCTGCCAATTTTGCCAATAACTTATTATGAGCTATTCCAGCACTGCATGTAATACGTAATTCTTTGTAAATTCGTTTCCTTATTTTAGCAGCGATTTTGGAAGCCATGATTAAACGTGCGTGACAACCACATGGACATTCTTCATCCGAGAGGCCAAATATTTTACCAACAGCATTTTTGGATTCGTCTTCTATAGGATTGTTAGGATCAAATTCAGATTCATTTCCATTTTCATTGTGCTTTTCCACAATTGAAGTGACGTCTATAAAGTTGTCGTCAAAACCTAACCTTTCAACTAATGGCGTAAACTGATGTAGAATCTCAAGAATCTTACTAGAATAGTGACGGTAATTACTTAAGTCTTCGCCATTGACCAAGGCCAGCCCTGGGCACAAACGTAAGGCTTCTTGAACTGACGTGCATTTCTTTATGCCATATTCCCTCGCTAAATAATTACTCGTAACTACAATATTCTTTTGTTGCACTCCAAGTGGCTTCCCATCTAACTCCGGATGCCTTAGCATCTCAACTTGGGCATAAAAACAATCGACATCTAAGTGGATTATAGTTTTTGCATGATGTATAATCCCATCAAAATCAATGGTATCCATTGATATCGGTTATTGGGCAATGTACAGCAAAAGTAAAACATAAATTTTTCGTTATTTGACCTCTCAAATTTTGCTCCTTAACATACTATATTGTATTCAATCTGCAAGAATGCAATAAGAATACAATGAGTGCAGTTACAATCACATTAACGATAAGGTAAAGCAATGGATGAAACAAAACAAAACAAATATCATCATTTTTAAAACATATTACTTACATTTTGCAAAGAGAAAGTTATGGATAATAAGAATTAGCAACCTTCTGTGCAGACTTGTTTACATTCCAGTTTAACCTTATTGCAAGCAGGTCCCAGTAATACAAGTTTTCGTTCGAACGTCATCAGGATTTACTCCCGTATGTTGTAGTGATACAGAAATGTTCATACAGTTTATAGATATACAGTATGAATACCTAAAAAAAAATCGGTCAGGTTATAAAGACATAGCGCGCAGCACATATGTGCGAAATGTTTTCGACACCGTCACTCGATGGTATATACCGTTATAAACAATAATCGTTCGCATTGGCAATTTAACGATATATGCAATTAGATCTACTTTTTCTCTGTTCTGCAACTTATAGCGGTATGTTTCGCGTACGAAAGTAAGGTTACAATGCGGGAGTACCTATAAAGTGATATATCGGACAATCGCGATCGGGCATTAGCGATAGCGAGCAAAATGTTGTTCTTCCTTTTGACGAGTTTGGAGGATTGCTAATTACTTGTAAAAAGAGCAAGAAAAAAAACGGCGCGGCTGTTATTGTTGTACGCGCGTATTTCTCACTGTTCAAAGATCACGCAATGCTTCCATACGTTTTATCGGGATAATTCCTGCCCCCGTGAGAGAATGTTGCTGGCACAAAACGAAACTACCGTAAAAACTAAATAGAAATCTCCGTATAAAGTATGATACGAGCGATTTATTTTCACATGGTAGACATGTTTTTAAATTGTCATAGGTATATTCGGATGCATTCATGGTATATACAGAGGATCGGCGCATTGGCATAACGGAGATAGCCAAACTCGCATGTAACTCGCAAAGCTCCGAACGGTTCAAGATGGCGCATCCATCGGATCTTAAGTGTTGTTCTTAGATTTTACATCATCATATGATAAATAACTTATCGTCATTTGTGATTCACGATGAGTTTTCACGGATACAATTCGATGCATATATTCGACTTCATTGATCAAAATCGATTCTCCTTATCGAAAAACGAGGAGTATCAACGAAATTCATTTGATGGTTTTTACGTAGATGCCGTAAAAATTTGACATTTTGCGTCAGATTATTTTACTGACGAGTATATCTAAGTTCTGACCAATAAAGTTGTGCATTTACTAGGGAGAATAGTCCAGTGTTAACTCATGGAAAATATTACCGGCGGGATATCTTTCCAGCTCGGTAATTTCCTTTGGTTAGCGTGTGCTGCAGTTTGTTCGTGCCTCGGATGCCTGGGTTGAGTTTAACATTGTAAGTAACAGGAATTTAAATAGTACACAGGCTTTTATACCATCGTCTCGCGTAACGCTCAGATCTTCAGTAACGCTGCATTAGGAAAGAGGAATTGCGATCCATCTTTATAATTTTTTACAATCGATCATCCACGAGTTGCAAAAGAATGTGAAATACTTGGTTGGTTAATAATAATCTAATAGGTGAAACATAACCAATAAATACGTGAGAGGATTTTTCTTCGATATATAACCTCACAAAAAGTTAGTGAACTTGAATGAGTATTGCAGAATTGTGATATTAATGCAAAATGTAAGTACCATCCAGTGTGGTATAGAGATCAAGATGTGTCGTGAAAACAATAACTCGGCATAGATTTGTCGAACTGCACAAATTCGAGTTGTATCACAAAACTTGGTGTACGCGGCCATCTTGGAAAATCCCTTTTCACTATTCGAACGAACGAAGTGTCAAATATTGGCAATAGCTTTACTTGCAGGGTAAAATTGAAACGTTTAAAAAAAAAACTCATTTTTCGCTGAAACCATATTTTTACCTATGGAAACTAGAAATTCAATTGCATAGAAACGGTTAAAACTGCGGACAGCGTTATTCGTTTGCGGTATTTAAAGGCAAGATATTTATACGGGAGTTGTGATAGTAACGGCTCGAGTAGAAAAGGGATAGGAGAATTTTTCTGTCGAAAGTTGGAAATAACGTAGACAAAACGGCTTCGCAAAAAAAATCGTCTAAGAAGATGGCGGAGACCGAAGAATTAGAGGTGAGTGCAGTATTAAAACAGTACAGTGCTGTTTTAGATTACTTTAGAGAAACGTCGGTAAATTTGTATCACGAATTTGCGTGGTAAATTCCGTGTTATTAGTGGTTTTACGATGTGAGTCATTGAGCTGCATTAGTAGATGATTGTATTCGGATCGTACGCGTTCAATTTTATTTTGATTACGCATTTCTTTTATACATATCTACGATGCGTTATTGAGATTGGCAATGCGAACTTTTTTGCGGACTGTCGTGTACCTCTAACGACTTGTTTTTCTCCACGAGCATGAGGTCGAAGAAAAGTTTGGTCATGGAACGCGATGTTTTGCCAAGAAACATAGGTAACCTAGACTGTGTCGTAATCGGTGGGGCTTTTTTCCACCGTGTTATTGTCTCAGAAATCAGTCGTGTATCCGGTGTTGACGCTATAATCTCACGTATTAGACCGATTGTCTGTATATTTAGAATTCGCGGCATATCTATAACGGAAAGTATTATTTACTGTTGCAATATGGAATTTAGAGAGGACATTTAATGAGATGACAACAGGTCTTATAAGATGGTCGAAAACTTAAAGTATGATTTTTTTGGTGACTTACAAATTTTTATTCGTGTTTGGATAATTAATTTCTACGTAGTGTGTAAAGAACCATTACCATTCCCGACTATGATCTCACTTTTGTTTAGTGTGTTGTTACCGCTCATTGTCAAGTTTGTTGCACTTTGATACATTGTCTTATTACAAAAACTGATTAACATATAAGCATGAAATTTTTATGATTACAGAATATGGTATTAAGTTTTCGAGTATCTGAGCTTCAGATGCTTCTTGGTTTTGCTGGTAGAAACAAGTCAGGTAGAAAGAACGAATTACAAACACGTGCACTAGAATTATTACGTTTGAGGTCTCATCCAGTTCAGCTCAAAATTCGTGAGCTATACAAAACTATACAGTGAGTATTACATGGATAACAATGTCATTATTTGATTTAGTGCAAAGGTAAAAACAGTCAGTTCTACGACGTGGTGCTTCTCACCGAAAGTAACTGTATGCATTGCTTGCAAATTGCTGCGTTAGATCCATTTGCAAATCTAGCCAGTGGCTCAATGAACAAAGTATTGGTGTACATAGGTATATACGCATTTTTCTTCATATACTTTGTTATTGAGACTGATCGCACAATGTTTTTTGATGTCGTAAAGTTACAGAATGAATCAAATGTTATTTTGTGTATGTGTAGAGCTGATCAGCTGGCAGCACATCAAATGTATGGTCAAACAGGTGGTTCTGACGAACTACGGGTTGATCAAAACATGCATTCCAGGAATTCATATTATACAAGGTTTGTTCATACGCAAATGTGTAATGTGTATTAAGTAGAAGTTGTTAACTCAGAGATCAGTCATTTACCATTTACACAAGGGTGCTGTACAATAACAGTCTTTACTTGTGACTTATTTAAAGACAAGCTATTAGTCAGCAACAACAATCACAGGCATCGGTTACCGGTGGGAAAGAGCTGACACCAGCCCATCAGGCATCTCTACCTCAAGCACCAAGAACTAATCCGGTATATCAATCTACAGGGTACACAAGTGTAACACCACAGGTGAGAGGCAAATTTTTGTAGAATGATTTACTCATTTCTTGTTTATTCCATATTTACATCCATTAAAAAGTTTTAATCTTGTTATGAAATTCTTTTTGAAGAATATATGACACTATTGTTTTATTTTGGTAGACAGCAAATGCAGCATACAATCCATATCCATATCCGCCAAAGGTGTTACCATCTCCGTTGCAAATACAACCTGCAGGCCAGTACCCTGTGCATCCAGATGTTAGGCTTAAGAAACTCCCTTTTTTCGATTTGCTGGCTGAACTGTTGAAACCGTCTAGTCTAATGCCACAGGGGTCTATGAGGTTGCAGGAAAATACATTTATGTTTCATTTAACTCCACAACAATCGACCGATATAGCCAGTTCCAGAGATTGTCGTGCAGGGAGTAAAATGGATTACACAGTGCAGGTAGTGATAATTATAAGGGGGAAACATCTACGTTATATATACGTGACACTTTATTGTCTACCACTCACGTGTTAATAGAAACATAAAAATGGAATTTATGCGGTATTACAGGTGCAAATGCGATTTTGTTTGCAAGAAACCTCGTGCGAGCAAGAAGATTATTTTCCACCTAGTATCGTGGTAAAAGTTAATGGAAAGCTATGCCCTTTACCAGTGAGTGAATAACACGAATGCAGTCTTAACTATGACGTTCAGAGTTCGACGGTTTTGGGACGTTGGTAGTAAAAATACATGCTTATTATGATGCATTCATTAAGCGTTAATTGGATATCTTATTTTTTTAGAATCCTATACCTACGAATAAACCAGGAGTAGAACCAAAAAGACCAGCGCGTCCTGTAAATATTAGTCCCTTAGTTAAACTGTCCCCCACAGTAGGAAATCAAATCCATGTTACGTGGTCAGCTGATTATGGTAGGCGTTACGCAGTTGCCATATATCTTGTGAGAAAGTTATCTAGCGCGGAGTTGTTATTACGATTAAAAAATCGGGGCGCTCGGCATTCGGATTACACTCGAGGATTAAGTAAGTACCGTGTTTTGAAAGAGTATTGTGTATTCGAAGTTTGCACATAAAAATTGTAGAACTATAATTACGTACTTTATGACACTGTGTTATAACGTACTTTATTTATTTTACAGTCAAAGAGAAGCTTAATGAAGATGCAGACAGTGAGATAGCAACTACCTCATTGCGAGTGTCGCTGGCATGTCCTTTGGGAAAAATGAGAATGTCCACACCATGTAGGTCATCGACCTGTTCTCACTTGCAATGCTTTGATGCTTCGCTATTCCTACAAATGAATGAAAGGAAGCCTACATGGAATTGCCCAGTCTGCGATAAACCAGCTCTTTACGATACCCTTGTTATCGATGGCTACTTTCAAGAGGTCCTTAATTCCAATAAGTTATTGCCAGAAGTAAACGAAATTCAGTTACTGCAAGATGGATCTTGGGAGAATCTAGTCTTAAAGAAAGAGAAAGATAAAGATAAAACCGAGACAAAAGCGGCGCCAAACTCTCAAGATAAAAAAATTGATGTGGATACTGTAGATCTTGGTGAGGTTCTGTTTGAATTATATGTTAATATATGTAAAATGTTGTACTCATCTCCAGCATTAAACCTGTTATATTACTATGAATATCAGTTTATTATCTTACTGTTCTTTATCCGCAAACAGTTTTCTTAATTTATCCAAGAAATTATGTTGTGTACCTGTTTAGATGAAAACAACACTACCACACCAGCTTCAAAGGAAAAGAAACGTGCGGTCGTGATTGATTTAATATCTGACAGTGACGAGGACGATGAAGATTCGACACCAACACAAAGTACAAAGAAATTGGCTAGTGGTACATCTTCACCCAAAAAGTCACAAACGAGCTCTATCAGTAGTACAAGCGAATCGCCAGAATTAATGATAATAGATTTAGAATAAAAATTAATATAACAATTATCTCTTTCACGAATCTGCCAAATTGACGACTGATTGTATGAGGATATTGATCGTTATATAGGTCGAAAAGCTTTATTTTTCGTCCATTTGTTTGCGACATTTATGTTATTAGTGCTTAAAATTGGACGCAAGATGAAAGGGTACGTTTATTATGTTCTGACTTAATGTCCAAGCATTCCGTAATATCGTTTATACGTGTATAATTCATACGATTCT
Source organism: Ampulex compressa (assembly GCA_038496175.1). Taxonomy (NCBI): domain Eukaryota; kingdom Metazoa; phylum Arthropoda; class Insecta; order Hymenoptera; family Ampulicidae; genus Ampulex; species Ampulex compressa. The sequence continues at coordinate 40,356 of JBCFXI010000526.1, forward strand.
CGATATTGCAAAAGGAGATGAACCTTGAGATTAAGTCTGATATAACTGGAACATATAAGTAGTTTAGTATCTTTTTTACTGAAAAGAATATTAGTATCGTATAATGTACCGGAGAAGATGAAGCTGCTTTTTTTGTACACATAGTATAAACTTCTCATTCACTATGGTATAAACCGTTTCAAATAAAAGGTATGCGGTGAATAGCGTTCGTTACGTCGGACACCACTTTTGCCACATTATATATAACAGTCGTACACTTTATTTATTGTATATCATTTCGTTAGCTTTATATTTTCGATTTTGTATTCATTGTTTTATAGGATTAAAACAATCATTTTAATCCGGACTGATAAAATCTCTTAAATCATAATGATATCAAACTTTGTTGAATAATTGGATTTACTTTCAATTCTTATATAATAATGTGGGGTTAGTGAATACCAATAGGATATCGTGTAACATTCATGTATTAATGTTTTTATATGCAAATCGTACATCGCAAGTGCCTTAGAGTTTATTCTTCTTGTAAAATGTCGTCTATATGTAAGTACGAAAGGATATGCCAGAAAGTTTTTGATCAAAGGACTCTCGTTTATCATATAAGCTAGGGGCTTGGCATTTTATACCTAATGTACCTCCAATACATGCAAATGTAAAAATCCAAAGAAAGAATCTGTCCAACACCATAGCAACAAATTTCCATTCTTCTATTACCTGCAAACATTAAACGTATTAAGCAATCGCAATTATAACGACCATTTTCTTTGTCACGTTTCTTAAACTATACGATCAACGAGAAGTTACGAATGAAGATATTGAATCGAATATAAGAATAAGGAAGTTACATTACGTTACGATTTTACCTTATTATCGTTATCCGCGTCCTTTATATGTTGAGCGATAAAGCGCACACCCTTAAGGGCCAATACGACATCCCGAGACAAGTGCCGCGGCATTGTGTTTTCGCTATCGGTAACTGTACAAGTATTCTTAGTATTAGCATATAGTCAGTTTCAGTACGCTAAACGAGGGCGTGCAATACGTGTATTCGTATCCTTAAATCGACAGTTTTGTGTTTATCGGGATCTTTGAATTTATCCTTGTACAATTATGTCTACTCAATACTCTATGCAAATGGCATGTATTTGATAAAACATTTCGTAAATAATTTCGTTCGCCCAGTATCGGATTAAGAGCAAAATATGGTACTTTAATAAACGCAATGGGTAAAAACTTTCTACGAACTGCGGGATACTCGATCGTATCCCATTTCATTGAACTTTCTAATTTTACATGACGCATGTGGTATATATCGTCTTCTCTCATATTTTTGTAAGCCGACATGACGTTTTCGTATCCATCTAGGCTTTCCTTCGGTTATACAGCATACTCACGCTGTCGCGCAAGCTTTCCTGATCATACAATTTTTAAATGGGGTTAACGGTAATTTCAATTTAAAGTTAGTCAACGGCATCTTACATGGATGTGCATTTCATTATACCATATTATCTTGCTAAATAGTTACTCATAATTATAATATTCTTTTGTTGCACCCCGAGCAGCTTTCCATCTAATTCTGGATACCTTAGCATCTCAACTTGAGCATAAAAACAGTCGACATGTAAATGGATTATAGGTATGATGTAAAGCTCCATCGAAATCAATGGTTTCCATTAATATTAGTTATTAGGCAGTAAACGGCAACTGTAAACATAAATGTTCCCTTGTTTGACCTCCCAGATATTGTTCCTTAACATACTATATTATATTCAATCTGCAAAATTGCAATAAGAACACAATCAGTGCGGTTACATTCGTATTGATAATAAGACAAAGCAATGAGTTATGAATCAAAACATAACAAATATTATGATTTTTAATACATGTTATTTTCATTTTACAAACAGAAAATTAGAAACCACCGTAAAAACTGAATGGAAACTAAGTGAAATTATTTTCACGTTAGATATGTTTTTAAATTATCGTAGATACACTCGGAATAATTAATTTATTCCTCGACCCCTGAAGGGGAGCAAGGAGAACCTGGAATACGACTGTGGAGGTACCAAGCGGCAGGGACAGGCTGGACCTGTTTTATCGACTCATGCGCGCGATTTACAAACTGGACAGTTCTTCTGGAGAACTTGCAATGTGTTTATCAAAGAGGTTTACTTCGTATAAATTACTCGTGCTTAAATATTAAAAGCGATCTTTAAAGTAGGGAGACTTCTTTTCAAGGTTATACAACGTAGGGAAATGTGAAATCGGATTGTATTTGAGTACTCAAGATTAAATAGATAGAACCGTGCCTTTGAAGAAACTCTGAATTTATCGTTCAGTAATTCTTATCTCTATATACAATGTTTATACTTAACAAACACGTTTACACAAGTAAATTTTACAAAGTTTCGCAGCTATTAGCTCACTATTCCTCGCGATCTTGAGAACGAACTTTGATCGCGAAGAATACCGATTGCCCAGATCTCACCACGTGGAGATTGCTGCGACTAGAGACCCCCCACCCACCTACCATTCTACGTACGCGATTGCCTAAACTAAATGTACTCATTCCAGGTTTCAAACGCGTAAGCAGTAACAAAATGAAACGAGACATTCGCGACGCGATGAATTCTTATCAAGAGTTCGTGTTACCAAAAGTTAGCTACGGTTGAGAGTGGTTCCGCAAAGTGGATACACACCGAATCAATAATTTGTTCCAATCAATAATTGTATGTCTTCCTAATATCAGTTGCTTCGCCAGTTACTCCAACGAAGCAATTAAGATGCAAAAGTTTCTTCTCGAAGGACATTTTTTCAATGCTTAAAGCTAATACCCTCATTTTCCATCTTCTTATGCTGCCAATAGGTTTCGTAATATCATATTCACCAGTTTTTATGAACAATGCTACAATATACATCAATATGTATTACACCGACCATGATTATGTTTCTGCGCAGTTTGTAAATCGCGCGCATATCGAGCGTAGAATCGGTAAACCAGGTCCAGCCGGTCCCTACCACTTCAGGGGTCCAGGAACAAAATAATGGTTCCGTCTGTGTATATACAGGTTCGATACATTAGCACATCGGAGATAGCCAAACTCATATATAACTTGATTTGTACCAAACGGTTCAAGGTGGCGTGTTCATCGGATCTTAAGTGTTGTTCTTAGGTACCTTTACAACATCGTATAATAAATACGCGATCGTCACTTGTGATTCATGATGAGTTTTCACGGATAAAATTCGATGCGTATGTTTGACTTTATCGATGAAAATCGATCCTTCTTATCGAAAAACGAGGAGTATCAATGAAATTCATTTGACGGTTTTTACATAGATGCCGTAAAAATTTGACATTTTGCGTCGGATTAATTTACTGACAAGTATTTCTAATTTTTGACCAATAAAGTTGTGCATTTACTAGGGGGAACAGTCCAGTGTTAACTCATGGAAAATATTACCGGCGAAATGTCTTTCCAGCTCGGTAATTTCCTTTGGTTAGCGCGTGCTGCAGTGTGTTCGTGCCTCGGATGCCTGGGTTGAGTTTAACATTGTAAGTAACAGGAATTTAAATAGTACACAGGCTTTTATACCATCGTCTCGCGTAACGCTCAGATCTTCAATAACGCTGCATTAGGAAAAAGGAATTGCAATCCATCTTTATAATTTCTTACAATAGATCATCCACGAGTTGCAAAAGAATGTGAAATACTTGGTTTGTTAATAATAATATTAATCTAATAGGTAAAACATAACCAATAAATACGCGAGAGGATTTTTCTTCGATATATAACCTAACAAAAAGATAGTGAACTTGAATGAGTATTGCAAAATAGTGATATTAATGCAAAATGTAAGTACCATTCACCGTGTTGTATAGAGATCAAGATATGTCGTGAAAACATTAATTCGCCATAGATTTGTCGAACTGCATAAATTCGAGTTGTATCACAAAACTTGGTGTACACGGCCATCTTGGAAAATCCCTTTTCACTATTCGAACGAACGAAGTGTCAAATATTGGCGATAGCTTTACTTGCAGGGTAAAACTGAAACGTTTAAAAAAAAAAAACTCATTTTTCGCTGAAACCAGATTTTTACCCACGGAAACTAGAAATTCAATTGCATATAAACGGTCAAAACTGCAGACAGCAGTATTCGTTTGCGATATTTAAAGGCAAGATATTTATGCGGGAGTTGTGATACTAACGGCTCGAGTAGGAAAAGGATAGGAGAATTTTTCTGTCGAAAGTTGGAAATAACGTAGACAAAACGGCTTCGCAAAAAAAATCGTCTAAGAAGATGGCGGAAACCGAAGAATTAGAGGTGAGTGCAGTATTAAAACAGTACAGTGCTGTTTTAGATTACTTCAGAGAAACGTCGGTAGATCTGTATCTCAAATTTGCGTGGTAATTTCCGGGTTATTAGTGGTTTTACGATGTGAGTCATTGAGCTGCATTAGTACATGATTGTATTCGGATCGTACGCGTTCGATTTTATTTTGGTTACGCATTTTTTTTTACGTATATCTATGATGTGTTATTGATATTGACAATGCAAACAACTATTTTTTTCGGACTGTCGTGTACCTCTAACGACTTGTTTTTCTCCACGAGCATGAGGTTGAAAAAAAGTTTGGTCATGGAACGCAATGTTTTGCCGAGAAACATAGGTAACCTAGACTGTGTCGTAATCGGTGGACCTTTTTTCCACCGTGTTATTGCCTCAAAAACCAGTCGTGTATCCGGTGTTGACGCTATAATCTCATGTATTAGACCGATCGCCTGTATATTTAGAATTCGCGGCATACCTATAACGGAAAATATTATTTACTATTACAATATGGAATTTAGAGAGGACATTTAATGAGATGACAACAGGTCTTATAAGATGGTCGAAAACTTAAAGTATGATTTTTTTGGTGACTTACAAATTTTTGATCGTGTTTGGATAATTAATTTCTACGTAGTGTGCAAAGAACCATTACCATTCCCGACTATGATCTCACTTTTGTTTAGTCTGTTGTTACCGCTCATTGTTAAGTTTGTTGCACTTTGATACATTGTCTTATTACAAAAACTGATTAATATATAAGCATGCAATTTTTATGATTACAGAATATGGTATTAAGTTTTCGAGTATCTGAGCTTCAGATGCTTCTTGGTTTTGCTGGTAGAAACAAGTCAGGTAGAAAGAACGAATTACAAACACGTGCACTAGAATTATTACGTTTGAGGTCTCATCCAGTTCAGCTCAAAATTCGTGAGCTATACAAAACTATACAGTGAGTATTACATGGATAACAATGTCATTATTTGATTTAGTGCAAAGGTAAAAACATACAGTTCTACCACGTGGTGCCTCTCACCGAAAGTAACTATATGCATTGCTTGCAAATTGTTGCGTTAGATCCATTTGCAAATCTAGTCAGTGGCTCAATGAACAAAGTATTGGTGTACATAAGTATATACGCATTTTTTTTTATATACTTTGTTATTGAGACTGATCGCACAATGTTTTTTGATGTCGTAAAGTTACAGAATGAATCAAATGTTATTTTGTGTATGTGTAGAGCTGATCAGCTGGCAGCACATCAAATGTATGGTCAAACAGGTGGTTCTGACGAATTACGGGTTGATCAAAACATGCATTCCAGGAATTCATATTATACAAGGTTTGTTCATACGCTAATGTGTAATGTGTATTAGATCAAAGTTGTTAACTCAGAGATCAGTCATTTACCATTTACACAAGGGTGCTGTACAATAACAGTCTTTACTTCTGACTTATTTAAAGACAAGCTATTAGTCAGCAACAACAATCACAAGCATCGGTTACCGGTGGGAAAGAGCTGACACCAGCCCATCAGGCATCTCTACCTCAAGCACCAAGAACTAATCCGGTATATCAACCTACAGGGTACACAAGCGTAACACCACAGGTGAGAGGCAAATTTTTGTAGAATGATTTACTCAGTTCTTGCTTATTCCATATTTACATCCATTAAAAAGTTTTAATCTTGTTATGAAATTCTTTTTGAAGAATATATGACACTATTGTTTTATTTTGGTAGACAGCAAATGCAGCATACAATCTATATCCATATCAGCCAAAGGTGTTACCATCTCCGTTACAAATACAACCTGCAGGCCAGTATCCGGTGCATCCAGATGTTAGGCTTAAGAAACTCCCTTTCTTCGATTTGCTGGCTGAATTGTTGAAACCGTCTAGTCTAATGCCACAAGGGTCTATGAGGTTGCAGGAAAATACATTTATGTTTCATTTAACTCCACAACAATCGACCGATATAGCCAGTTCCAGAGATTGTCGTGCGGGGAGTAAAATGGATTACACAGTGCAGGTAGTGATAATTATAAGTGGGAAACATCTATGTTATATATATGTGACACTTTATTGTCTACGATTCATGTGTTAATAAAAACATAAAAATGGAATTTATGCGGTATTACAGGTGCAAATGCGATTTTGTTTGCAAGAAACCTCGTGCGAGCAAGAAGATTATTTTCCACCTAGTATCGTGGCAAAAGTTAATGGAAAGCTGTGCCCTTTACCAGTGAGTGAATAACGTGAATGCAATCTTAACTATGACGTTCAGAGTTCAGCGGTTTTGGGACGTTGATAGTAAAAATACATGCGTATTACAATACATTAATGAAGCTTTAATTGGATATCTTGTTTTTGTAGAATCCTATACCTACGAATAAACCAGGAGTAGAACCAAAAAGACCAGCGCGTCCTGTAAATATTAGTTCTTTAGTAAAACTGTCCCCCACAGTAGGAAATCAAATCCACGTTACGTGGTCGGCCGATTACGGTAGGCGGTATGCAGTTGCCGTATATCTTGTAAGAAAGTTATCTAGCGCGGAGCTGTTATCACGATTAAAAAATCGGGGTGCTCGACATTCGGATTACACTCGAGGATTAAGTAAGTACCGTGTTTTGAAAGAGTATTGTGTATTCGAAGTGTGTACATAAAAATTGTAGAACTATAGTTATGTACTTTATGATACTGTGTTATAACGTACTTTATTTATTTCACAGTCAAAGAGAAGCTTAATGAAGATGCAGACAGTGAGATAGCAACTACCTCATTGCGAGTGTCGCTGGCATGTCCTTTGGGAAAAATGAGAATGTCGACACCATGTAGGTCATCGACCTGTTCTCACTTGCAATGCTTTGATGCTTCGCTATTCCTACAAATGAATGAAAGGAAGCCTACATGGAATTGCCCAGTCTGCGATAAACCAGCTCTTTACGATACCCTTGTTATCGATGGCTACTTTCAAGAGGTCCTTAATTCCAATAAGTTATTGCCAGAAGTAAACGAAATTCAGTTACTGCAAGATGGATCGTGGGAGAATCTAGTCTTAAAGAAAGAGAAAGATAAAGATAAAACCGAGACAAAAGCAGCGGCAAACTCTCAAGATAGAAAAATTGATGTGGATACTGTAGATCTTGGTGAGGTTCTGTTTGAATTATCTGTTAATATATGTAAAATGTTGTACTCATCTCCAGCATTAAACCTGTTATATTACTATGAATATCAGTTTTTTATCTTACTGTTCTTTATCCGCAAACAGTTTTCTTAATTTATCCAAGAAATTATGTTGTGTACCTGTTTAGATGAAAACAACACTACCACACCAGCTTCAAAGGAAAAGAAACGTGCGGTCGTGATTGATTTAATATCTGACAGTGACGAGGACGATGAAGATTCGACACCAACACAAAGTACAAAGAAATTGGCTAGTGGTACATCTTCACCCAAAAAGTCACAAACGAGCTCTATCAGTAGTACAAGCGAATCGCCAGAATTAATGATAATTGACTTAGAATAAAGATTAATATAACATTTATTTCTTTCGCGAATCTGCCAAATTGGCTGATTGTATGAGGATATTGATCGTTGTATAAGTCGAGAAGATTTATTTTTCGTCCATTTGTATGCTACATTTAAGTTTTTATTGCTTAAAATTGGGCGCAAGATGAAAAGGTACGTTTGTTGTGTTCTGACTTAATGTCCAAGCATTCCGTAATATCGTTAATGCGTGTACAGTTCATACGATTCCGGATATTGCAAAAGGAGATGAACCTTGAAATTAAGTCTGATATAACTGGAACGGATAAGTAGTTTAGTATCTTTTTTACTGAAAAGAATATTAGTATCGTATAATGTACCGGAGAAGGTGAAGCTACTTTTTTTGTAGTATAAACTTCTCATTCACTATGATATAAGTCGTTTCAAATAAAAGGTATGCGGTGAATAGCGTTCGTTACGACGGACACCACTTTTGCCACATTATATATAACAGTCGTGCACTCTATTTATTATGTATCATTTCGTTACCTTTATATTTTCGATTTTGTATTCATTGCTTCATAGGTTTAAAACGATAATTTTAATCGGGACTGATAAAATGTCTTAAATCGTGATATAAAAACTCGTTGAACAATTGGATTTATTTTCAATTCTTATGTAATAATGAGAGGTTAGTGAATACCAATAGGATATCGTGTAACATTCATGTATTAATGTTTTTATATGCAAATCGTACATCGCAAGTGCCTTAGAGTTTATTCTTCTTGTAAAATGTCGATATGCGGGTACATGTAATTACGAAGGGATATGCCAGATAGTTGTTGATCGACGGGTTCTCGTTTATCATATAAGCTAGGGGCTTGGCATATTATACCTAATGTACCTCCAATACATGCAAATGTAAAAACCCAAAGAAAGAATCTGTCCAACACCATAGCAACAAATTTCCAATCTTCTATTACCTGCAAACATTAGACGTATTAAGCAATCGCAATTATACCGACCATTTTCTCTGTCACGTTTCTTAAACTATACGATCAACGAGAAGTTACGAATGATGATATTGAATCGAATATAAGAATAAGGAAGTTACATTACGTTGTGATTTTACCTCATTATCTTTATCCGCATCCTTTATATGTTGAGCGATAAAGCGCACACCCTTGAGGGCCAATATGACATCTCGAGACAAGTGCCGCGGCATTGTGTTTTCGCTATCGGTAACTGTGAAAGTATTCTTAGTATTAGCTTATAATCGGTTTAGGTGTGCCAAACGAGGGCGTGCTATACGTGTATTTGTATCCTTAAATCGTGACAGTTTTGCGTCTACCGGGATCCGTAATTTTATCCTCGTACAATTATGTCTACTCGATATTGTATGTATATGTCATGTATTTGATAAAACATTTCGTAAATAACTTCGTTCATCTAGTATCGGATTGAGAGCAAAATTTGGTACTTTAATAAACGTAATGGGTAAAAACTCTCTACAAATGGCGGGGTAGTCGATCGTATCCCGTTTTATCGAACTTTCTCATTTTACCTGACGCATGCGGTATATGCCGTGCATCGTCTTCTCTCATATTTTTGTAAGCCGACGTGACGCTTTCGAATCCATCCGGGCTTTCCTTCAGTTCCAAAGGATAGTCACTCACGCTGTCACGAAAGCTAAAATAAATCGTTCGAGAACAAACGTACTTTGCATGACACACGTTTTCCTAATTATACAATTTAAAAATTAAAATTTAATTTAAAGTTAAAAATTTTCTAATTATACAATTTAAAAAAAGAGTCGATGTAGTTTATATTTGTCATTTAATATACGTTTTCCACATTCGCGGTATCAGAGGATGCTAATGTTAAATCTGAGATCTGAGAAGCGATATCGTGTTTAGTTTTCTAAGGACCTAATTGTATTTTATTTTTCTTTGTAAAAAAAAACAAAAAGAAACAATCACGCTTCCCGCATTGTTATATGCAATTCAGTGTTGCCAGTATTGTGTTTCTTCATAATTGTCCAAAAACGCGATCATAAATTTGAGCATAATGTACTTTCTTTCGTTAACCCATTTGCATCATAAGGAATAATAAAAAGAAGGTCTTTATCGCCAAATTTGATTTCCGAATCCTATTTCAATAATTCGTCTTCGTTTCAGTGGTCTAATTTCTTCTTCGCTATAATCAGAATTACTACTTCCATCTCCAAAACATTGTCCATTTCTTTTTTTTTTAGCTGACGAATAATTAAGAAATGCAGAAGCAATTGTATCACCGACGCTTCGATTGCGCTTTATTACAATAGGGTTTACCTGAAGTCTATTTCATTCGTGTAACCGTTGTCTATGTACGTATCGTCGTATTCGGGGGTTGAATACGGTGTTCGTCGCATCATCAGGACCCTTGGCATCCAGTTCAGAAAGACTTGCCGCACCCAGGGGGACATATTGTGCGTGGACGGAGATCTGCACGGACCAATCTTACGTTTTACCACTGCGGCCGCGTTGCGCAGCCCCTACACCGCCTTGTAATGACCAAAACTTTTGCCAGGCAAAAGTAAAATATCGACGCAACTCACCGGAAATGGACGTTCAAAACGCAAACGGTAATCCAAATAGAAAGTGTAACTAAAATCATAGTAAACAATAAGTATTTCCCCAGCAGTGGTATCGCTAATGATGTCGGCGGGATAATCTCAGCTAATAGCAAGAAGAACACAGTCAGTGACAGTAAAATGGAAGAGCACAACGATACCTGCGTAAAAAGAAAATTCAGCGATCGCAACCTTCTTACTGGCTAATTCTACGTGGATGCACCCTTATAAACCTACGTTCACGCTTTCGAACTCACTTTTTCTCCAGAATCGCTGGGCAGGTAGAACACCAATACGGTGAGGAACGTGATGCCCACGCAGGGAATAATTAGATTGACGGTGTAGAACAATGTTTTTCGTCTCATCGTTATGTTGAACGTAATATCTGCTCGGCACACAAAAACTGTTGCTATGACTATCTGTTTATTTATATTTTTTTTTATAAATAATATACGATAATCTTTGCGATATTTTAGATCCTTAACGTGTTAAGTGCCATGTCCGTCACCGTGACTGATGCTGAACCTTCCGTTCAGGCTGCGTCAGTCACAGGTGACTGACAGCGCACTTCTAAGTATGCGAGCATGGATCGACGGGGATTTCCTGATAAATTCGCGTGGCGCTCAACGCGTTAAAAACATTAATGGAGTTCATTAAAACAAGGTAAACAAAGGTGAGGTTTGCTCGTATATCGATTACAGAAGTTTCTAACTTTTTGCGTTAAATTTCTCGCCATCTTAACATTCGTGATTTTGTATTACAGCATTAAGACTCTAAGCAAACTCGAGATACGAATTCGAAGCAGCATTTATCGTGATTGAAAAAAGTCACTCGATCCATCTGTTTATAGTCCGGCTCGCTTATTGGCAAGCGTGAATGTAGGCACGCAGAATCGGCGTGGCGCTTAACACGTTAACCAGTTAACTGCGTTCGACGTATATTCACGTCGTTCCAGAACTTCATTTCAATGCCCTTTTCAACGAGAAATTGTTAATTTTCTGTCTAATATAAAATTTTAATTGATATTTTAATTTTCTATCTCAAATATAAAGTAATCCTTCCTCGTATTGTTTATCCTTTTATCGTAAAATTTATAATAGGAACATTTCAACATGTGCACTCGTCATTGCTTGATTTTAATCGCGCATCCCGCGAGGGATTTTTAAAACAAAATTCCGCAATCAACCGGTTAAGACTTTCGTAAGTAATTGTAAATTTAAAGGAGAACTTTACCGGAATACGGCTCTTCGCAGCAGGGATAATATTCTTCGTTTCGAGCCGCTGGCACTTCGAGGATGTCCCATTCAACGGACAAATAAAAGTCGCTCAAGTCAATGCCAATGGTCACCAAATTACTGCCTGGCTCTTGTTTCATATGCTTCAAGTCCACCTATCGATAAAAGTCTTTGCAAAGTACGCTTTCGAAAACCCTGATACCTATACGATCTAAAATTACAGGTGACAGCCGGTTAAAGGTCGTATCAAACACTTTCTACGGGAATCGCAGGACGATAAAGCTCCAATGATATTAGTCGGTGGTTTAACCTGAGCGCCGTTGTAAGTCCACGAACCGAATTTCATGATGCAGGATTGCTCGTCGAATGGGAAATACTCGACGTTTATTTCGCAGGATGATTTATAAATGGCAGGTGGTTTCCACGAGACTTCGCCGGTGTACTTTAGCGTGGCCTTTGTCATTAGAGTCACCTCGTAATTGCCATCGGCGCTGGAACGATAATAATGATAAATGTTCCTCATTTGCACGACATCCCGCATTACATTCAATGGCAAACCGAACTTTTCCAGAACTTACTTATTGTACATTACGATATCTGGCAGCCAAATATTTTCAGAAGGCACGTAAAGCATCTCCACGCCGCCGTATTCCTCGGGGTCCCATCGTAGTTTGTAGTCGAACCATTTCTAAGAAAGAAAACAGAATGAAAAACGAAAATGTATTTTAAACGTGTCACACGATTTTTATGGTAACAGCCTTTATGGAACTGAAACACATTTGGTCGAATCACAGGTAATTTATGTCTTTCTAATAAATGGATATGCTAAACAGAAATTATACGCGATTCGAGTTAATACTGTACATTCGAACATAAATAAGAAACGATTATAGCGCTACATTGAATACTTCAGTAGGTTGTACCTGTTCTACCCAGACATTGGTCGTCATCACCTGGTTCTTCAAATTCTGTAAACGAAAAAAAAACGAATAAAATTTATTTAATTGATAGTTTGACAGTACAAATCATAGCACCATGTTTTTTTACCATTTCAATTAACTGTGACAATTTTAGACCCAGCCAGACGGTCAGAGTTTCCGTGTTATTGATAACAGGGCGTATAAGTCTATTATAATTGGACAGTAAGTCATCGTAGAGCCGTTTGGCATCTGGATTTGCTTCGTACATTTTAACAGCACCTGGCGCAAACAAATGTTTGTACGATTTCCGTTATTTTCCTGACAGAGATTTGCTCATCGCGGAAAATGTGGAACGTCTTGTGAAATGTCAATAACATGAGATAAAAATTTTCTCGACGTCGAGGTTCCTGATACAGAACACAAATATGCGATGCAGACTCACCGTTTGCGATGCTGAAAATGTTAAAAATAACGAGGAACGTCGGTAGTTGCATTTTAAAGCGTTACTGTTTACAAACGTGCACAGGAGTGGGAAGTTCGGTGCCACTCCCAGTAGGAAATACCCGCGGTTTTTGGCACATACACGGCAGTCGTTAACTTAATGTTAATACCCGTAATAAAAACTACCGTCGACGAGGATCTATTAACGTAGGAAAATAAGAAAGGCGATTAGTAGAACGCGGTTGCCTTTCGTCCCAGTGGACCAAAATCGATATACGAAGTTACCGCCATGACACTTGCTCCTCCTCTCGAACGCAGTTCCTGCACCCTCAGTAGCCAAAATGTACGCGCATGCGCGAAGAAACTTGCGGAAAGAGTTACAACTCGGGAGATGCGTTTTCGAAGGATGAATTTGTTGGGGGAAACATAGTGAAAATTAGTGCAATACGATATATTTATATGCGTCTATAATGATAATTACTTTGAAAACGTACAAAGATTGTCGAATGTTATGCATAATATTAAACAATATTATGTTCATTAGAATATTTTATAGGCGTTTGTTTTATTTCTTGGCTTGTTATACTTATGCGTTGTGTTTTCTGTGATTTTTAATGGAAAGCTTATAAGTTAGTAAAAAATTTTACCGACACCTACCCTCCAATCGCTTCCGTCAGCTAGCGCACCCTGCATCGCTCCTTGCAAGCATTCTTCTAATATAGAATTGGCAATATACCTGTACCTTTTCGTTTGAATTTGAGAAACCCTAGAAATGCTGTCAATGCAATTCATAATCATTAGTCATTCCGTTACAATTTTTTTCACCATGTAGAATTTTCTATAGATATCGTAATTGGTTCAAATATGGCTTACATTTAACTATCTTCGATTCGAGTAATGAAATGACCGCTGTTTTCAAAAACCATCGATCTAAATTGGCCGAAAATAAAATCATTCAACGTTCATGTTAAGACGACAGAGCAAATGATGAGATTTATTGCGACCAAAGCTGCAAAAAAATTCCAAGGTAAATGCGACTCAAGTCTGTAATTATGGGTTCATTCAGAAAGTTTTAAGGATACACGATGTTTATGACGACGAATCGCCGAAGGAAATTTACGCCTTTACAAGCCTCGATTTTCCTGGAATAATGAAAGTACGGTTTCCACGTGGGGCGTTCAAATAATGTCGTGTGATTTATGCTTGCGCCTCTAAAGCCTGTAATTATACCACGTGACTGACACGTGACCGGTGCCAGGACCGAACGCCTGGGTAGTTTATATTGAAAAGTTGGCCGACGCGTACCACCGAAAAGTTGCGTCCGCGGGTTTGTGAGCCTTTACACGATGATGAACCCATAAATATTATACGATGCCGTGACGTGTGATTATCCACCAAGTGTGAGATTTTACACGAATAATGCACCTACACGTCGCCTTCAAATAATCGAAGATATCGATAAGTCCTCTCGATGCCTTTGCCATGTAGAATTCAATGATCAAGTCGTTTTTGCTTATTTCTCGAACGGAATATTTTCGATGTGGCGGGTGCTTGAAAAGTAGTAATTTTATGTTGTAACATTCAATTATCGTGTTTATAGAATTAGTATTGTAATCCTCGCACTGATTTATCGATTACGAAACGTTCCTGTTTTCAATCTCTTCGTCCTTTTTGCACTGGCTGTAGACTAGAATGGAAAGGTCGGTACTTACATAAATTTCAACGCCCGCTGAGTTTACATCGGTACAGCGTCCCGTAAAATCCTGTAACAGACGAGATATCAGAGAGAAAAATGTCCGCGGGTGGATACTTAATAAGCTTTTATTTTTCCATCGATCGCTCACCACTTCTGAATATTTTCGCGCGATATCAATATCGCTTATCTCTTTTTTTAAAAAAACGCTTATAACACATATAACCGATATTTCTGCCACATTTTCACTCTTCGATCGTACTTTAACCCTTTGCATTCGCATATCGAGTCACGCTCAATGTAGGAAAATTTGCAAAAAGAATTCCTCTCGATTCAGACTTAACTGATAACTAAAAAAATTTAAGCAGTAGGATATTTTATAATATCTAAATTCTGTGCAACTAAATAATATAAATATCACATATATTCTTAATAAAAAAGGGTATTAAAAAAAGAGATGTCAGTACATCGACAGAATCATTGACGCTCCGCGGTAGAATCATCGAAAGTCTCAAAAAATCCCCGCTTACGAATTACAGCGATTTTTCCCAAAAAAAAAAAAAACCACTAACCTGTTATTTTCACCGCTTCTGTAGGTTTAGTGTTAATGAGAAAAAAGAAAGTACAATCCACGCACTGTATCTTGCGACCGTTCCATCGATTAAATATCATGATAACGCAAGAGAAACAACCGCGGAATTAGGCCAAAACGCGTAAATAGAACGTTACTCGGGCGTTACGAAGGATTATAGAGTATCGAAGGGGGAATAGTCCCTAGTAGCCCCTAGTGGCCGTAGAATCGCGAGCCGTTGGAACGTGATGCGCGATTATCGATCAAGGGTAGTCGAGGGCGAACATAAACGACGGGGGTACTTAGCGTATGTTTGTTTAGTGCCTTTTACGGCTATATCGTTCGGGGCATGCGTCAGGTTAGGAAGAGGAGCAGCCAGTGTCTGGGACACGGCCGAGGGTTGGGTGCCGCGGCGCCGCGCTTCGAGAGGGTCATTTATAACTGTTATCGTGAGACTTACTAGCCCACTTACTACCTCCACTGTCTATTCTTCTCTCCTTCCCCGCGCACTAAGAACCGTAAGCGAGTTGCAGCGGTCCAACGAGACCTCCTCCTGGCCGTTCCAT
The DNA here is from genome assembly GCA_038496175.1 of Ampulex compressa. NCBI lineage: Eukaryota > Metazoa > Arthropoda > Insecta > Hymenoptera > Ampulicidae > Ampulex > Ampulex compressa. The sequence goes on from JBCFXI010000526.1 coordinate 56,215, forward strand.
CACCGCGCTTCTTTTATCCGCCGATCGTGTATCGCGCCAAGAGACATCCCTTTGAGTAATGACGGCCCGGCAGTCGATCAATTTTACTGCCCACCCCCTCCCCCCAGGCCCCCTGGAAAGGGGGAGGATCAGCGCGCTTTCGCATTAAACATTCGTGATAGAGTTCCCTCGATGGCGACGGTTCATCATGGCCTTGAATTTGGATCCCTTTGCCGCGACTGATGGAACTTTTGAGGATGAGAAATGCGGACGGGGGATGCGACACGAGAAGGATTGCACGGAGCTGAGAGGACCGCCGTCCTATTAGGTCCTCGGGTATTTTCGCGTATCGACGTATCCATATCCTTTACCGTGGCGCACGAAAGGGGAAGCGCTTTTTTTTCTCCGTCCGTGTTAAAAGGATCCCGCTTCTTAGAATGGAAATGCAGTCCTCGATGATTGATCGGGCGTACTCGAGGAATGATACGTCGGTTAAATTGATTGTGAAACGGGTTCGATGGGGAATATAGGTAGGGTTATAGAGACGTTTGGTTCTTATCATAGTAATACGTGTTACTTCTTCTAAAGCGGGTATCGAAACGTGTTAAGTGTATATCGACTTGAATAGGATCTTAGTTGGGATTTTCGCGTTATTTTGCACTTAGGATTTCTTACTTGGAATTCTCGCGTTTTTTGCAACGACGTAGCAACACTGAAGCTGAAAGCGGTACTGGTGGTGATCAAGGTCCTGGGGGTGTTCAAAGCAGATATCCAAACGTACTGCTTTTTCGATATACGATAAACGTTTGGGGAATAATAGATAAGTTTATAATGCAATAATGTGAAAGAGATGCAGCATGCATTTCTACATACGAAAATCACGGTGTCGTAAATGCTCGAAACAGGAGCATTGCGTTGGTCCGCTGCGCGATTCCTTGGTTGGAACACAGGTAAGCTTCGGAGGTGTGCCTTCGGTATAACGGTCGGAGTAGCCTGACAGTGAAATAGCCAATAACTCGTCGTCACATCAGGGAACATTTCTCATCGTGTTTTCGGCCGTCGGTCATAGAGAGCACTTAATCCTAATATGGAAATATGTCGTGCCATCCGCAGACCGGCGATTAATGCGAATAAATCGATTTCTGGCGTGGAGATACGATGGTCGCCGCCAAATCGTGGAAGCCACGCCAAGTGCCGGAAACACGAGAATTCCATCTGGATTTACTAAGATCAGTGCCATTTAATGTGGAGCTCGATAAATCCCTTAAAAGCTGGTGGTCCGCAAGAAGACGGCGCATTACAATTTTGCAGGAGGGGGGAATGGCGAGCGGCGGCGGTTAAAGGAGAGGCGGACGAGTCGTTGAATCTAAAGCTCCAGGTGCCAAGTGCTTTCCCTGCATAATGTGAGTAACTGTCTGCGCCTCTGCTCCTATATCGCTCTCCTCCTCCATGCCGCATTGTACGAGACTTGTATTATGCACGTTAACCACGAGATACACCGGCAGGATGCATATTGCAGGCCACATAAGATGGAAGAAACTAATTAAATATCCATCCCGAAATACGTTTATCAGCGCAGGCCGATCCAGGGAGCCTGTTATCGTCCGATGTTTTGTGCAAATTGGTCGAACGAGACGGTCCTCCGATAAATCGAATGCAACTCCCTTCCGCTTTTTCCCCCCTTCTGCTGCTTCCTCTGGCACACGACGATCGTTCTTGTCCATAATATCGCCGGCTAGACACTCTTACGTGCCACGAGAGGGATTTACAAAACCCTCTTACCCGTGTCTCGCACAATGCCAGTCTTCCTCGATCGACATTGGCCGCGGCGCGATTACTTTCAATTCCGGGCCTCGATGCTTCGAAAGAGGCGAGATCCTGGAATACCTAATACAACCCACCTATCCGCGGCGGGGTGTTCGGCATAAGTGCAAAATCTCGTTGCTTGCTTATAATTTACATAATTCTACATATTTCGGTCCTTCCAGGCTCTAACGGGCCAATATCGTGCAAAGTATGTGTGTACTTTAATTACTAGAGATAATTACGTCGTCATTGGGGTCGGTGAGGGATGGAGGTTTACTATGATAACAGAGTATCCAATATCCTGGTGAGTTACGTACCGAGTACGAGGCAGGGCCGTACGTTGTGCATGTGTGCCGCACGTACGCAACGAGGATGTATTTACCGCCGTATTCCCCCGCCAACGCACGCCGGCCAGTTGCGTTTGACCTCGATCCGTTATTAATATAATTACTCCCCCCCCTCTCTTCCACCCCCTTCGATTATTGTCTTACGGTTGCTGCATTTAACTGCGGACATGCGAGCGCGATATCCATTGGCGTTTACTGGCACCCGAATTGGAAATTAGTGTCCCTGCCGTCTACCCGTCTGCCGATTTTCGTCGAGCCACGGCCGTAAGGTAATTTTATTGGCCGGTTATGGATCCAACAGACGTACGTTCGGTCCAAGAGCGGATCGACGAATCAGGAATTAGCTTCTTCGGAGCGCGGCGAATCGCTGAACCGCTTACAGTTACTAATGTTTCTTTTGGATTTCGTCGCCCTGATCGAGCTTTGAATATACTTCTGTGGAATCGCATGGCGTTACGCCACTCGCGGCATATTTGAATGTATTTAAAGTCGACTGAGCAGTCATATTTAAGTACGTTTGTATGTTTATATGTATTCTTTATTGTAATATAGACGGTCAGGTATTTTAGTTGATTTCATTTACGTAGCCGTGGTATAAATGTTGAGTATAATGGATTTCAAAACATTCTTATAAATAAAGAATATCATATGATCATCGTATAGCATGAATGGGTTAAAGGGACAGGAAGAGCTTGAATGTAACCAGTGGATCATTTGAAGATCGATCTTTATCGATCGACTTTTTGTTTTCAGTAATTTATAAATGTGGTAAGGAACTATGACTGACTTAGGATGTAGCAAGTAAATAGAGTGTTACTTTAAAGTCTTTGTGGGTTGTAGGGGGTTAAGCTCATCCTTGATGTATTACGATTAATAACATCCTCGATGATGGGAACGAATGGAGAAGGAAATCGTGTATTGTATCAAAGAAAACAGAGATTTTTATTTCTGACGTTCTTTTTCCTGACGTGGACGTGCTCGTAACTTCGATCTCCGCTTGTCCGTTGATTCAATCCCTCGTATCGACTGGTATGTCGATTCGCGCGTTTCTAATGCGTGCTATGTGTACTTTAAAGTGTTCTTTGCATTTCATCCACGTATTCCTGTTTAATAAACGACATCCATATGAAAAGTAAGTTTAAAGAATGAATGGCAAGAGGTGCTCTTAAATGTTATCACTTGTTGTTATACGAAATAGCTCTAATTTTTGTAAGATCAATAGCTTTTCTTTTGATCAAGTATAAAGCATGAACCGTTCAAGTTTCGACAAGGTCCATAGGTTGAACACAAATATCGATCTACTTGGTATACAGCATACATATAGCGTGCAAACATCCGGAGGCGTTGCTCTTGGATTTGGATTATATCTGTTAAAATCTGCACTCTGTTGTCCCACCCACCCTGGTTTACGACTTGCTTATGCATGCCAAATTGATGTAGTAAAAAATTGGTCGAAATTACGCTACATCGCGTCCCTTCCATATTTATAACGATATCCACGCTAACTATCCTCTCGTATTCATCGAATTTAATCTTAAATTTCCCGGCACATATTAATCCATTAGACTAATTGGATATTAGCATCAATTCCACGCATAACGTGAGATGGAAATTGGCGTGATTACGCTTAAAGAGCGTATCGCTATCGAAACATACTATCCGATCGCCGATCAATGAACTCCAGTTTTACTTTGCACGCCGCCCAGGAAGAGAAAGCAATTTTTCCTCTGTAATAGAAAATCCAGGCGGAAAAAAGGAAATTCGAAGGAATAACAAAGCGAATTAAAATCGAAATTCGAGGTGGAAACGAAAAGGGGGGGGGCGCGGATTGATCTTATTTCAATCGCGAAGTACCGATAGCGTGGAAATACGGTATAATCCACCTAGAATCGCAAAGGCTCGAAAATTTTTCATTCCCGACAAATCCTCCACTCTCGATGGCAACCCTCCTGTTGCCTGTCCAGGCATAATTAGAGCCGGCTGATTCCTCGATAAGGAAGGGCCAGTCACGTAATCCAAAGAGCTACCAGGAGGGGGGGGGGGTGGCAGGGGAGGGTGTAAGAATGCTATAAACATCCGACCACGCGTGTACACGCTTATACGGCAACGCGTACGGGCCACGATAGGAGGAAAGCCAGCGGGTAGCGTACTGGAATAATTTATTTAGCCCGAGCAATGTAATAATGGCGGGGTCGCGCGGAGTGCAAACTGCAGAACGCGTTCATTACTACTTTAGTCGAAAGTGTATGGTGCGGACAAAGAGGGTGGGCTGCGAAAGGGTGACCGGAGGGCCGTGGGTGGAGACGCGTACATATATACAGGGTGCTTAACATAGCGCCGGATCGGCCAGTCGCAATGTGCGGTTTACCAGATGGCGATATTACCGCCGTTGGGTACACTGCCCATTCGGTTATTTCTCACCGGGACGAACCGTAACTCTTGATACCCGCTATACCCTTGTTTTTACGTACTTTTTATCGGCCCCTAAGCGTGCACGGTTTGCGCACGCCCCCTTTTTCAGGGCCGGTTTAATATCGACAAGAAGGTTAATTGCTGGCTGCAGGCTCGAATACGCGGAAGATCGGGGCAGGTATTTTTTTTTATCGCGCGAACCGGTTGTGGGAAATGTGGGAAATTTGTGCGCGGATATAAACGGATATAACCTTGCTCCTTGGAATGGAGGATACTTCGTCGGTTTTGCGAGTGCCAATTTTGGGCGAATTCGGGCTGCCCCGAAGGACGAGCGAGGCGAGGAAAATCGAAACAACCGAGAGTTTCGAATCGCGAAGTTCTGTCGCGTTGTTATCGGAAAGACGCTTTTGGCCGCCGTTGGAATATGATGGATCGAAGGGGTTAATGCGCGTGTCATTCGGCTGGCTAATTGCTCGGCGCGCGTCATAAATCCTCGAGCGGCTGCGCTTTGATGGTTATTTATCATGGGTGAATAAAATTCCCGATGAACTCGGGATGCTTTTACGCGCATTGCGTATTTCAGTGGGATACTTCACGATGAGGGTGGAACGTATCCGCGTGGGCATATGACGAGGATTCGAATTCTGGCACGGTCTCCTTCTAATCACGTTCTCCAAGTTAGGAGGCCGATGCACGATAAGCTCCTTCCACCGTGCGCGTTTTCAGTCGTGCGAGACAAAGGGGCGAAACTGGGAAAAAATAGATTTATTTTTCTTACCGCGCCGGTGGACTCCTCCTTTCCCATAGATCTCTCCTCCCCCCCCCCTCCCCTTTTTATCCTTCGCAAGAACACACCCAGAAATACAGTCGCTACCCGTGGCGCAGTATTTATAACTTCGGCTCATTTTCCCTCATTGCGCGGAACAGCGGGGCTGCGGATAAATAATTGTTTTTTGACCAAAGTTTTACCGTGCTGCGCAAAGTGGTACAAACTATACGACGTAAGGACCGCCGGGCGAACGGATTTATGGGCAAACTTTGGGCCTTTTTTCCCTCCTCAGTGCTCTATCCCTAAGATCGATAGGCAGTTTCGTTGTCTATTAAACCACCGCGCCGATCATTCCCCGTTGCTACCTGTAAAAATAAAAACCAACCGCGCCTCGACGAGTCGTCCATTCTCCTGGCCGATCCGCCGTGTTTACGCCTTGAAAATAAATCCGAGCTTGGATTGCTAGGGACAGCATGAACGGGTAGGACCGGCATTAACGATGTAAACGATAATGTAGAACACTGTCCTGCGAGTCTGGCCCGTGTTCATTTGCATAGAGCTTAATGCGAGCACCGATCGTTGTTTTACTGCGGGACAATGAATTTCAAATCAATTTATGCGACTACGATCGCGTCCCCGCGCGGCTCGTGATATCCATCGATGTACCGCTGACAATTTTCACATCCCAAATAGTTTCATAATTCAATCGCGCACCTGTGCTCAATCTGTGTACACGGAACTTTTATGGGGTTTATTGTTCGGAATATAGAGAAAACGCGGATGGCCGGGCGCGCTCGAGGGAAGGGCGATATTTTTACGAACCTTGTTTTACGCGTGAGCTTCGCGGGGGAGAATTTACGCGTGGCGAGTAATCGTTGCGAGTAATTTTCAATTACTTTTTCCCTTTGAATCACCCTTACTTTTTCGTGCCGAGTACACCCCTTTCGTTCTATGAAAGATGGGGGATTTACACGTTTGCGTTTTTGGAATTTACTTATTCAATCATCTCTGCGGGCGCAGTTAATCCGTAATTTATGCGAGTTGCTCGTTAGCCTGTTAATGTTACATCTTACTATCCTCGCACTCGTGCATCGACGCTTCAGCGAATGTGGAACCGTCCTGTTGAAAGTGGGACGCGTGATCTCCCCGGGCATTGTCACGATTAAACACGAAATAGAGAAATGCAGTCCGGAATACGAGAACTCTCGGATGATTATTCTCTACAGCTTGATATCAGACTTTCCATACAGAGGCGGATCTCATCAGCCTGCAGAGACGCGTGTAATAAAACCTTCGTCGAACAACCACGCGAAGAAGTAACGCTTAATAAAATTCGCACAATGATCCTCGAGAGAGCCAGCGTCACGTACAGGGATATTATCCGTGGGGTGAAATGAGCAAAAAAAAATTACAAACCGAGTGACTCCAGCAAATATGAATGTAAGACATATACAATATATATATATATATGATACATATTTTTATATTTATTACAAACAGGATTGCGTGACTATAACGATGAACAGTCCTAAGATGATATAACAACAAGGACTACGTCACAACTCGGTGTGACACGATTGTATGTTAACATTTTCCAACAAATCACGACAAAAATATACTGCGAATTGTTTCAACAACCGTGTTACTCCAACCGCCTTGTCGTCTCCTTAAAATTCGACGGTTCCAAACTTTAACAACACGACGCACTGCTGTGCAAGATTCATTAGAAGTATGCACAAACTTCGTACATACAGCGCCATGACTCAATATTTTGACACGCCTATTTCGAAACTCGACTCATCTATCCCTTCTTATAATATCTGGGATTTAATAAAAAGAACTGAAAATAATACATAAATCACAACAATACGTATATATTTACATTGCATCCCGATATCGCGTAATGGATATAGGAAGGAAAAATACCAGGAGACAATTCCCTCGCCTCGATAACAAACGTCAACCGCAATCGGTCTTCCTTGGTGCGGCCCTGAGCACTGGCTGTAGGTATTCCGAGTTTATAATAGAATTTCCGGGCCAAATCTTTGCGATCGTTCGCACGAAATCCGGGCTCGCCGATTCGGGAATATGGAGCGAACGTGAACGATCACGAAGAAAGTTGGGCAATTCGATGAGCGGGCTTTCGGCTGGGATTTTTGGCATCACGGATAAGGTACTCACGGTACATCCAGCCTGTGCCAAAGGGAGAGCCGAAAGAGGAGCCGCGAGGAAGCCGAAGGGAAAAGATACGCAAGGAAGTCCCGCGTTCTACCGGAAGTGGATGAATTGGCTCAAAGGCGATATGGCCTGAAAGCTCGAAAGAGGAGAATCCGGCACTCAGGGCGACATAGATTATTCATGTAATTCTGCACTCACTTTGGCCCCGCGATCGATCAGTCACGGAACGATGCTCATCTGAATAATGAAATTCGGGGATTCCTTGTGCCGATGACGCGCGGGCCGTGTCGAGATTTTCAAATTCTCCAGGATCTCGCTGAAAATAGGGAGGCAACCGAAAGACTGGCTTCTTCTGATCTTGCGCCATCATTCACCTTTGAACGGATGGGAAGCCGAGCGATTTAAGTGCGTGGCCTCTGGTTCATTCGAAAGGCGCACTTTCATCATTTTTGGCCAGTTTAAACGTCTGAAAGTCTCTTTCGAGTATGTCTCCTGGGCATGCGGGGAACAAATTTTAATCGCCTCGTTAAAAGCACAAAGGGGTGCTAGCAGCATCGTTAAATTGGAATAAGCTGGCTGGATCGTTTTTCCTATTCCGTACTTTTAATTCTTTGTACTTGAACCGTGAGTCTCGCTCACCTTCCTGTTCCGTGTAACTTCAGCAGTGCTTAAAAGGCGGATAAAACGTTTTGCTTATATATGATTTAAACTTTGCCTCTTGATCATTGCAGAGTTCCTCGTGGAAAACAAGCTTGAAGTGCGAAGGCTTAACTTTTGTTCGCCTATTATTTGCCAAATTGCCGAACCATTTTCAAAAGTATCTTCACCAATTCTATCATCCTCAATAGTTCCACTTCGAAGTATTCAAAAATAATCGATGGATATTGGAAAATTGACTGAGTCATAAGCTTCCTCTGAGTATATTCCACGTGCATCCAAAAATCGTTCCTTATTATCCCGGGCATCGTGACACGCGTAGAAAGAGTGATACGTGGAATAAAAGTGGCGTTCGTGAAAGACTCAAAGAGATATCGTCACGGCCAAACCCGAATAGCACTGCAATGGCGCTTCGGCCAATCCGATCTCGCGCTGTGCGAATCGTGCTCAACCTCTATCATAATTTGTCACGAGCACGATGCAGATTGCGCGGGCAACCTTTCTAGAGAAATTAAATTATTTTTTTCCCCGGGGTATGATTTGTGGCAATCTGATAATTTATCAGTCCCCCGCTAATGCCGGCTCGGCCCCTGTGATCGATGAGGTCGTTTACATATTAAACGTGTAATTTACGTGCGAGCGCATATTTTTAACACGATCGCGATATACCAGTCAGACCGTAATTCGCGCGCAGGTGTTTTTGATTCTTGCGCCGGGACAAGCCGGTGCGTATCTACGTAACGTGCAAGATGTTACGTATATTTCGTGACTGTGCCGCGCGCACCGACGGCCGTGCGTTCACGCTTTTTCCCCATTTGCGTAATATTGGATTTCGCGACGCGGGTGGAGGCGTTTACACGGCTGTACCGCTTGTGCTCGGTGAAAACATTCGATGCTGAATGTGCCACGGCCGATTAGACGTTTCCTCATAATGGTCGTTTATTTTGATAGATTTTGGTGCTATTTGGTAGAGCAGTCACACGGAAAGTGAAAGATCCTCAGTTAGTTTCCTAGTCCAGCTACTCAATGACCAGAATTTTTTTCACTATCGTTTACACATGGAGAATTGTTAACATAGAATTAATCGTTACCACAGACCAGTAGAAAATTAATTTCATATTTATATGTCCGATAATGTTATTATCTGTCCGATGTAAAAGATCGCTAATTAAATTTATATTCTGATTTGTGTGCCTGCCGGGCGCATTTCTTGAAATATAGGGGTAACTATATTTTGTAATTGGATTACAAAATGGAATTTTGTAAATTACGATTGCTAGATTCGCTACTTAGTCCACCTGTAGGATACGTTATTTTTTGCGCATTGTGCTTTGAAAGTACGATTTGAGAGGAATTTATTCAATTGCACTCTGCGCACTTTCAGGTTATGTTGTGCAATGGCGTCGTGACTGACCAAGTTGAAATTGGTACATCCACATGAGTGACTTAAGTTAAAATTGTAAAGTAACAGAGTACTTTGCGTGTTAGTGCGGCAAGATAAAACGTACCCCAAGGCTGAAAATATTGCGCACTTTCTTCATGACACACAGCGCTCAAAAATTGAACATTCAAAGCAGATATTGCCAAAAATAAATTACGCATCTTTGCGATAGGGCATTTGAAGTGATTTCTCACTATTTTATCGCGGCGCGTGGATCATTATATTATATCAACCCATCGACGTTTCTTCTGTATTCATTTTTATGATTCAAGACATATCTGATATATCTAAATACATCTGGAAACCACTTGCATAGTAATATATGTTGGGCGTAAAATAAAAATCAAGTGAAAAGTCGGCTAAACAAAATAAATTGGTTTATTGAAAAACGAAACTTATGGTAACTGCGTACATCATAAATGTGTCGTCTCCAAGAATTTCATAAAAAATTAGTACTCGGTATTCTACGCTTACTTAAGAAAAAGGCCACACGACAAAAGACGCCTGTGAAACGTCATCGCTATTTGACCGCTCTAACGAAACACTACACTCAGTAGTATTGCTGTTGGAAACTCTGGCAAAATTCGACGTGCAAATCGCATAAATACCGGCAGCGCCGGTCGCACGTGCGTTCGTAAAAATGAATGCTCCGTATGTTTGGATATCGCCGAACGATAGCACCGGAAATATTGGAATTGATAACCGCCACCGCGGTATCCTTATCTCCATACGTTACTCTCCGAGCTCGCGTTTACCTTACATTTTTTATGAGTGCCCTCCTTACCCCCTCCACGGCCCCTTATCTCGAGGGGGACAGAGACAGATTCATTGGCGGTCCGCGGGGTGACAGTTTCCGATCAATCGCATACCATCGTTTATTCCTATCGTTTTTCCTTATTCCCTGTATTATCGGATTCCCTTTGTCAGTTCAACCGAGTCAAAGAAAAGTTTCGAAACGGCAAACTGCCGACGGATGCGATCGTGCAGGTACTAGCAACAAAAGGAGTAGCCGAGAACCTTGTTAAGGTACAACATCAAAGTCCGGTAAACTTAATTTGGACTGCGGAGGACAACGGGGGTTGGCGCAGGGTTAGGATGTATACAGGCCAAGGCGGTCTGCCCGTGAATCGTAACAGGAATATCGTATTATCTGGTTGACAAACTAGATTTTGGTCATTAAGGAAGTAATTACTTCTCGCGCTTTAGATTCGAAGCTATAATGGTCGATTGACGGCGGATTAATTATGGGATATTGCGCGATCGTGCGATGCAAATCTGATTTTGTTGCGGGTTTACATTGTTTCTACTTCTTTTTCGAGGTACGTTCGAAGAGTACTATTGGAAAACTCGGATTTGATAGACCTTTGCGATGAATGACCGATCTTTTGTATATTATAAAGTATTTAACGAAATACTTTAATTTTTTACCTGACAAACGAGAGGTCTCTGGTTCAAAAATCCCAATATTAGATTTTTTCACGCCACTTTTCTCAATTTGATCGTGATCTTAAACTTTACAATTTCACAATAATGATTTAATATAATTTTATACTTTAGAAATCGTTTAATAATTGAGCCACACAGCAATGGTGAAAAATTATTATTCTACGCAAATGGTCGATGTTGCTGACTGAATTTCTAACTCCATAAAACCAAATGGAAAATTAAAATTAGCGCGCGAATATCTTTCCGTCAGACCAAGAATTACCGCTTGTTCTTACTTGAACGAATGTTTAATAACACAGTACGATGAGCAATGCAAATATTCAAGTACATTTTTCTTCTTCTGGCCGAGAAGTAGCCGGGAAGTTCGTTATAACCTGCATTAATATACCTTCGCTGGTGTATGAGAGGGAAGAGGTAGGCGATGTATCTCAGCAGCATTATCTCTTAAACGGATCAAACTCGTAATTAAAAAGGAAGAGCGGATGCAACCGAGAAAGCTTATTTCTTCACGCCAAATCCCTAGGTATGCAGCCTAGGGCTTGAATGTATCCTGCGGTTCTTCCTTGGTATGATAAGTCCTCCGGGTTCCTCGTTTCACGGTGTAATAACCATTTGCTCAGGGTCTGGGCAGTGCCCATTTCCAAGGACGGAGTAGCAACAAGATTTCATAGTGGGTCTCAAGGGACAATGAAATTTCTGGATCTCAAGTTTGTCTCCGAGCTCTTCTACTTCTTCGAATTGGGCAAAAATGTCCTCACGTCTGAGGAACGATTTCTATTTGTATTTGATTTCTTCCATAAACTCGGACCTCAGTACGGTGCAGGCGCATCGACGAGATGTTCAGAGCGCACGTATTTTCTTTCCACATCGCGGTTATCCTGGACGACAGCAATAATTTCACCGCAGGATTAACGCACTATTTAAATATATCCTCAAAATCAATCAAGTACTACCAGAAATTTATCATAAAGAAGTTTTAGTACAAGAAGCGAAAATCGTTCAGCGTAATAATGACTATTACATTTTATTCATCGTCTTCTCCGTAATGTCAAAACATGGGGGAATAAAGAGGAATTTGCTTTCCATTTACAAAAAAAAAGAATTTGGCAGGGATAACGCCAATACTCTCTGATCCGTCCAATATATTTCTTCTGGCAGGAGGATAATGTCGAATTTTTAGGCCGACCGATCAAACGCAGCTCGTACTGTCCTCCCAGTTCCGCCTTTACGACCAACGATGAAATAACATTTCCAAGTAAAATTAGCCTGGGTTATTATTGCGTGTACCTTCAAAAATCCGAAACGACGAGAAGAAACTTCGCGCGCTAATGTTCCCAACCCTTGTGCGCTGGCCGATCCTCGAGGCCAGTTCGAGCGCTCTTAGGGGGTCGAAGTCGTTGAACCGCAGGAAAAACCGCTCGAGGCCCGCATCTCTCGGTCCAAGCTCCCTTTTTTCCACGGTCTCTTCGGTTTCGCGGGTTTGGTAGTTGGCTGGCGGGCTGTGTAAATGACAAGAGAGCGACGGGCATTAATCTTTCGCCCTATCCAGCTGATGAAGTGGCAATTTCCTCTTGATAGTAAGAGGAAATAGGGTCTGCAGGCCAGTTGATCAAACCTTGAACAGTGGCCTCTCGGCTCTCCTCTCTCGTGCCCTTCCACCGCCACGGTTACCCAATGGCTATACTGCATCCACCAATCGATGGTGCACTGTGTATGCACCTCCGCCCCCGCAACAGAGTCAGGAGCGTACAGCCGCGGGTTGGAGAGCGCTCCTGCGAGTGGATTCGTTTCCCTCCTCCTTCTGGCGCCAGGTAACCCCCTGTTACTCACGACGACTTAAAACCGACGTTTTTACGCGCTTTTGTTCCGGGTACTTTGACCTACGCAGAGTAAAGTAAGGAGTGGTTGACACTGTAACTCACTGTAATTCATAATGACTTAAGAGTAACGTTTTTACGCGCTTTGTCTTAACGATTTTGTTCCCCGTACTTTGACCTACGCAGAGTAAGGTATGATAAGAGTACCAGTAGTCGACACTGTAACTCACTGTAACTCACAACGACTTATGAGTAACGTTTTCACCTGCTTCGTCTTAGCGGTTTTGTTCCGGGTAGTTTGACCTACGCAAAGTGAGGTAAAAGTGCCAGTAGTTGGCACTGTACCGGTACTCGACACTTGTTCAGAAGAAGGAGATAAGTAAGGAAACCGCGAGGTGGAATACATCAAACCTTAGTAGTCTGTATAGCGGCAGTCTTCAGCGGCTGAATTGCGAAACACTACACATAGAGTGCCATTGAGAAGCGTCAATCGAACCCATGCGAAAACTCTTATGATTTTTGCGTACCTTCTTATATAAATCGCCGAGGACTCGGTTAGGGGAGTAAATATTATATATCCCTTAGGATAAATCGCTAAGTACTCTGTTCTATATGGGGAAACGAAGAATGGGTATTTATTCCACATCGTCTTTTTGGAAGCATATGTAGGAGTAATAAAAATTGACAACATGGATGATGTCATGATCCATTACTTACGGTGGAGATGAAGAAATCTATATGTAAGCAGACCTACGGTGAGGAAACTTTAGTCATCTGTCCTTCCTTTCCAGATTTGTTCTTTATTATAAATCAAAATACCACTCGTCATTTTTTTAGGGATCTATTTCTTATATCCAACTTTTTCTTGTCCTCTAAGGGCACGCAATTACGTAAAGAAAGAGATTAATGCGTGGACAGTGCGTCGAAATCTGAAAGAAATGTTATAGAGGGTTGAGAAGCTACTTCAGTGGAAAAAAAAAAATGATCCTGCGGAAGATGCTCAGCGGCCTGCTAATGGCTGCCCCTTTATTAACGACGAATCTCTCTCTCATCGAGGGAAACGAGAGAGAAAGAGAAAGAGCGACGTTGAGAAAAATCGAGCTGTACGAAAGAAAAAATAACGACGTCCCTAAAGAGAAATCCCAATGGGCGGATGTACTTTTAGGGTATCAGGAAAAGGAATCGACTTCCTTGCTGATATACGTTGCTTGGGAAATATCCAGTTTTAATGGCTACGATGTCGTGGTATAACCGATTTAGCAATCGACATGGAGGATAAAAGAAGGAAATGGACAATCTGTCTTCGAGACCGATGATGACGTAGTGGCAATAGACCGGAGGTCCTACGGTAAATACAGGAAATCGCGTTGTACACGATACATTAACATTTCACTCTACGATACATGCATCGTAGTAAGGAATGATTCGTGTTCATATATTAATCCACACAGTACTTTCATTGCACGTCAAGTAGATAACAGGTACTTTGATTCCAAATAAAAACGGTTACCTCGAAACTTTATATACTCTAATTTGTTCCATAAAGTCTTCTTATCAAAATTTCACGTTACATCAAATAACAGCTACTCCCTGAAATCCCTTATACAACAACAAACTGCGCGGTCATAAATTATGCGTCGTAAAACGAAAAGATGCTTGGAATTACACGCGAAATATTCGATCTCAGACCCATCCACGCTCTTCCAAACCCGATCCAACGCGCACAACCCGTGCATCGGCACTCATCCCAAGTTCCCAGCCAAATAGCTTTGGTCCTCGGCGGCGGGGATTAAACGAACGAACCGAACGGATGTACTTTTAATACGCGTCGAGGGTATTCGACATTTGTCATTTTTGCGGCATATAAACACGGCATACGCGGATCCTCGGCCGAGATATCCCGCCTGAGCATTTCCACGTCACATTCGGCATCGTCCTGGCCGCCGGGGTAAATCGCGCAGGAGGGCGCGAAATAGCGTATCTCCCTGGCCGATCGGCTCGTTTTTTTACCCCCTCCAAGGTTGGCGCGCCGCTCGCAAGGGCGGCGCATTGAGTAGGCATATTTCAAATCTCGTTACGTACCACGAATGGATTTCGTCGGGCTGTCTGCGCCGCACGATCAGTTAAGGGATAATGGGAGTTTGCCCGGTGTCGTATACATGCACGAGTGGCCGTAGCCCCGTTAACGCCGGAACGATAATTTCGGAAGCTACCGAACGAGATTTCCCAGATAGGAGCAAGCCGGAAGATCGATGAAGGCAAAACTGCCCTGGCACCCGTCGATTCTTCTTCTTCCTCTTTAGCTCCCTCTCTCTTTCTCTCTTCCTCTTCCTCCCCATGTTCTTCCCCCCTGCCTCTCTCACTCTCTCTCTCGAACACGAAGAAACATGTCGGACGGCGCTTAAAGAACAATATTTTCACGGGTTTCGTATAACCTGCGGGTAAGCTCTATCGAATTCTCAACTTCATTCCACGTTCGTCCTTTTGAGATATTCCGCCTTTCGGGGAAGCGCGGTGGTGCGAAGGAGAGGGACTGGAAAAATAATTGGCTTTGCCAGTTTCTTCGCGAGATAGGCGCACGAGAGTTTCCCCATTGGCCTCGAAGGTTTATACGTGCCCCATTAAGCCGACGGACTTTTCGCGCGGTCTTGCCACGGCGTTCAATTATGGCCACTTTACGGATTCGTTATCTTCGATTGTCCCCCTTAAGGTGATCGCGGCACGCTTCGTTGCGCGATTCCTCGAATGAAAAGACCTCCCTGTACCGGTGATTCGGTTGTCCCGCGTTAAATGGAATGGCTCACGGTTCCGCTGATTCTATCATAACGCGAGTAGCGAGTTCGATCTCGAAAGTGGTCCTGAGCGTATCGCGGATGAGCGTGAGTTCGTTTGGCAAAACCTTGGGGGAAATTAACCGGGATAAATGATCTAGCAGGGTACTCTCTCGAATTGTATCGAGTCCATGCATAATTCCGTAGGAAAATCTCGATAGATGTCTTCCGCAATTGTTTTTCCGCTATTACATGTGTCAACGGTATGAACCGTCCTACATTAAGTGAAAGCTGAAATTTGTGATACATTTATTATGATTGAAACCGCTTTTTTTTGCTCAATATTTTGCGTTCGTAATTTACACAATTTTCGCTACGAAATGATGCATAGACCCAATACAACGTACATCCTCGGGAAGCACCTTTAGCATTGCGAGCGCGCAGCAAAAATACGAGCTGATTAACGAACATCCGCGGAGAGGGTTGAGCCGGGGATAAATAGTTAAAGGGTATTAGGCGAAAGAGCTTCAAGAAACCAGCAGTCGTCGGGCGGCGGGTATTCAGGTTTGGGATCACATTCAAAAAGTTTCCTCGCCCAGACTGCACCGCTGGGGCTTGGCTGCAGTCGTAGGCAAATGGCGTTCATACCGCGGATACTAAATTACACCGCACACAGGACCTCCGTGTAAATACACGCGAGCGTTCGGTAACGTTTTCCCGCGAGTGCATTTACAACGAATATTACATCGAGGCGGCAGAAAAACGAGCCTAGGTACAGCACGAGATTAAAAGCTATCGCTCGTCAGTGTCGATGGACTCATTTTTCTCGGATTTCTCCGCTTTCGGTGCCCGGCGCTTCGTATTCATTCGAGAAGCCTGTACACGTTACGCCCGAGTCACGTGATATCAACATTTTGCGAATTCGCGTGATGCTACATTTTACAAATGTACCCACGCCCAGTGCACGCGCTTCGTATAAATTTATTAAGCATCATTGCTAATGCTGGTTACCAATTTGCGATATTGACTTTATCCGATTTACATTCGTGGTTTAATACAGTTGAGTGTTCTACGGTGCAACTGGCCAGCGGTAGATATCGAAGATAAATCGCGATGTGTTTCTACTTAACCGAATGTAAGGAATATAATTATAGGCTTGCTGTAAACGTTTCGTACTCTTAATTAATTGCAGAACCGGTGTTTTAAATCAGCCTGGTTTTAGATCTAATGGGTGATTAGCTTCAGTTAAATGAGGAAACACGCGTAAAAGCTTCTCATCCTTTACCGCGATCTTTTCGCCCATCTCGATAATTGATATACCTGGCTGATCGGGCGCAGTGAATCATCGGCTATTTGTATTAATTACTATAATTAAGATTACTACGGCGTGCAAACGATTTCTCGTCATTTATTACTCACAATGCGAACCTATATCGCTAAATACCAGCACGACGTCCTTTTTCCAAAAACGAGAGGCGTTAAATTCGCTATGTAATATCGCTTTGCTAGGGAAGTAACAATCTTTAAAGCAGCACGTAGACGTAGTTAAGGTTGGGCCATGGAATGGATCTAATCACTCATCTTTAATAATCTTCGTTGGCCACTAGCATGCAGTGCACACTCGCCTCGTTTAAACGCGGTTAAACTCAGGTCATAAATCGTCTCGGGGTCTCAACATTCTTTGAGATGACAAACGGATCTGAATTTCGCGATACGCGAGGATTATTCTCACGGAGAGTGAAATATTCTTAAAACCTGTCTAGACGTTTCTGAAACATTCCGTATATGGTGTCACGTAGTGTTACGTCGGGCAGCTATGAGTAACGATCTTAAACCTTTACCCTCGGGACTTTAGTTCCTCGAGGATAAACTCTGTATTATATTCCGCCGCAGATCCATTCGCGATGTACGTCGTCGAGCCAGCGGCGCGAGTTGTTCGAATTACTTGGCCGAACTAATTATTCTCGGCGGTTGGTGTGGGCCATCCTTTAGCCGCGAATCTTGGTAGGATCGTCGATCGTGGCCACGGCCATAACAAACGCGTCTAATTATGGATGGGCACGCTTCTATGGTTATGGGCGCGTTCAGTGCATAGCAGCTCATCTTTGAGTAAAATGTATTTGTTCAAACAGAAAAGCCATTTTGAATTATACGCGTGTACAATGCACGGTGTGTCTTATAAAAAGCACGATACACGTTGTATAAAAATCTTTCATAGAAAGGAAAGTGGTTATATTTGTTTTAAAATTACGAAGTTATATGAGTGTGCCCATATTATATAGTTAGATTAAGTAAGCTATCGTCTTATCTCGACGAATCTGCTTCGATTATTTGCAACCTCCGTAACAACTACGTTTTTCAAGGCTGCCTCTAATTACGAACTAGAGTACCTTTTACGCGTTCTGCGCATGCGCAATGTATGATACAAATATAAAGATCGTTGGGGCACATGATCAAAGCAGTCGACGCCCACAATACCTAAGGGAAGGAAAAAGAAAAAAAATCGTTTGCAAGAAGAAAAGCGAAGTCACGTTTACCTCGAGTCAATACAAGACATGCGTGTACCCACATTATGCGACCAACTCGAAAAATCCACGTTTCTCGCCGAATCTCCGTCGATCGTTCCACGACAACTGCGTCGCGTTTAACTACGAACAGGTACGCTTTGCGCGCTCTGCGCATGCGCAATCCAGGATTCATTTACAAAGATCGTAGGGGCGAATATCCAAAGCAGTCGTAGCCCTCAATACCTGAGGGGAGGAAAAGGGAAAAAGATCGTTCGCAGAAAGGAAGGCGAAGTCACGTTTAGCTCGAGTCAATACAAGACACGCGTGTACCCACATTATGCGGCCAACTCGAACAATCGACGTTTCTCGGCGAATCTCCGTCGATCGTTCCACGACAACCGCCTCGCGTCTAATTACGAACCGGTACGCTTTACCTGCCGTATGCACGCACAATTGCGTCGACGCGCGAGGGTCGGCAATTGCGGCTGTAGGCGTAGGAGGTGGCTTTGCCCCCGTCTCGCTGATAATAAATCGCGCCCCGGGGTGCAGGGCATTACTGCGGTAACGTCGTTACAACGGCGAAGTTTCGCCCGCTTTTCAATGGGCCACGCTCTCGCAATGGATTTCCAGCGCGCGACGCGGCTTCGAAGCCGCAGACGCGCTCGTTAATTGCGATCCTTTTATTCCCACTTGTCCTCCTCCCGATCGCGGCCCCCGCATCCGACTGCGGCGGGTGGGGGTGGAGGGCCGGAGGAGACTTTTTGTCCCGCAGATACGAGCGGCTTTTCGTGGCAAGTGGTATGTGAAAGAGCACGCATCCGTGCTCGAGGAAAAAGACACGTCGTTCGTTAAGGATTCTGAGCGTTCAACGAGTTGAAACGAAATTAACGCTCTCCTCCTTGGGTTTACTGCTGTGCTCGCTTATCAGACGCGCTGTATGCATCGCTCTCTCTCTCTCTCTCCCTATCTTTCCCTCTCTCTCTCTCTCTCTCTCTCCCTATCTTTCCCTCTCTCTCTCTCTCTCTCTCTCTCTCTCTCTCTCTTTCTCTACCTCTCTCTTATTCTTTTTTTTGTTGCTTTCTCTCATTCCTTATCTTCTTCCTCTCCTTTGGCTCTTTTTCTCTCTTGCGCGTTGTCCTTCCTTTTGTCGAAGATCTTTAGTACGCCTTGTTTTCTTCTGCTCCGCCCCGCTTCTCCCCTTATGGGGGCTCTCTTTTTCTTTTTTGCTCGGTCTCCAAAACACGCACCGATTTTGTAGCGTGGTTACCGGCCTTTATACGACTCCACGGTCGCATATCTGCGTTGGAAGGGATTTAAATGTTTATTAATGCGTTTGTTTGGAGCGATTTTTGGCCGTTCGGCCGGACGGGAGGAGGGGGGCGAATATGGTATTTGGAGATATTTGCGCGAGAAATATGGCGAGTGGCCGTAAATCAAGGAAGTTTTTATATTCGGCTCCGTACAGTTATGCATAGCATTGTTAGCATTTATTTCCTGCTTTCCTTTTAATGAATGGAAGGAATTCGAAATTGATAAAATGTTCGATGCACATCTTAGTCATGATGATTTTTATGATATCCCTATCCTCTTGGAACGATCATTTTATCTTTCTAATATCTTACAGTACAATAAAAAATGAAATTTAATATCGTATATCTTTCCACGAACTATTAATCATTTTCGTCAATAAAACAACTCCACGGATCAATGATCGAATTCACAGAATTACGACCATCCCTCATTGTTTAAGAAAAAAAAGTCTTCATTAGCGCATACATGGTCTAGATTTTGAATCGTGCACACTTACGGTGAGAATTACTGGTCGGGCCAGCGCGTATTTGCAATCCTTTCTTCCCCAAAATTCGCGAGGACGGCACAGCTTTATTCCCGTAACGAAACGGCTGACCTCCAGCAAATAAACGTGGCTCTGACAAGCCACGAGCGACCGGTTAATAAATTCCGCGAAACTATATCCCCCGGTTTGTCCATCTATTCATCCTCCTCGTTCCTCGTCTCTTCGGCCCCCATCTCACCAGCCGCCTTCTCGCTCTCCATCACCGGTTGTTCTCCGGTCGAATGTTGGCGGCCAGAAAATCGGGGCCGGAATTTACTCCCGTTATAAATAACGATGATTAATCGCGGCTACGAGTCCGCCCCGCGAATTCGAGCAGCGCGGTCGTCTGATCGTCGATTTGGCCCGACCTGTCGGCCACCAGTGCCGCTGGAAAATGCCTCGATAACGCGGTTATTCGATCGAGACGAAGATCGACTCGTGACCTCCCCGGATCTTATATGCATTTGATGTGACACAGTGTTAATAATTTTCTTGCTGCGTTAATTGCATTGCAAATAAAATAGTGGTGAGTAATAATGTTTGCCAGGTGTGCGGGATGCTGATGGAAAAGAATTTGTGTTTGAAAAGCAACGCTCCGTGCGAGCACTCTTCAGGTATATATTA
This sequence comes from Ampulex compressa, assembly GCA_038496175.1. NCBI lineage: Eukaryota > Metazoa > Arthropoda > Insecta > Hymenoptera > Ampulicidae > Ampulex > Ampulex compressa. Next base: position 76,803 of record JBCFXI010000526.1, read on the forward strand.
TAAGTTAAATTATAAAACGAAAGTACATTGGAAGATGAATGATTGGTATGGATTCTTTAAATATTGAACAATATAGATTGGGTAAAGATAAAGAAAAAATGTTTACCATGCCGCACATCTGGGAAAGATTATTATTATATTATATTCCTCAAGATCACTGTTTCATTTGTAATTATGTGCAGTTGTTGCAAATTTTCTTTTTTCTTGCGCGGAATTTTTTTTACAAATTTTCTTTTTGCACGAAGGATGATGGTACGGAATAATGATATTGACCTCTCTGAGGTTTAAGAACGCGGCTGACGTATACATAAGTAATCTGACTATCTACTTCTTTTTTTCCTACGTTATAAAACATTCACAGGTTTTTAATATAAAATTGTATCAAAACAAAATTGTAGCTGTTTTAACATTTTTTCTCTGATCTCAGTAAACAGCACAATGTCGATAGATTGTTTCCAAGCATAACGTGTCGCGCGTAGCATTAATTATCCGCCGCGCCTTATATCTCGAAATTTATCCAATCTGGGTTAATGTTCGAATTCTCTTCCTTAGTACTCGAGTACCAAAATCAGGGGCTAATGTGAAATACCATCGAAACTTTCGTCCGACGAAACTTCGAGCGCCCATTTTCTGCACTGCCGACAAAGATAAACCGCGTGGTCGAATAAATTTTTATGCATCGCGGAAAAGTCCCGCGCGTTTCAATTTCCGGTGAAAAAAAATCCTAGCCCCCCGTCCATTAACCTTCCTCCTCCTCCTCCCCCCTCCTTTTTTTTTTTTAAACCGACGGTCAGAAACAAAAAATGCCCAGGGATCTATAATTTATTTCGTCGCGGATATAAATTCCGATTTGTAAACATCGTTTTGTGCGGCCAAATTGTTTTACGAGGGAGCCGGTGATATTTTATCGTTATACTTGGTTCGACGAGGCGGCCGAAATACGGGCGAGGAGTGATGAAGGCCTTTGTTAATGAAACCGACATCTTGATTAGTTATTTGCCCCGGCCGTTGATCGGATATGCTAACCCTCAGAATTTATAGGGCGTGCCCGGAATAAATCACATTCGGACGGCCTAATGTTGCCGAAAATCGCGCGCTCCGTTGTTCGGCCGAAATTTACTCGGTACTCTTATTTACATCGAACGAGAAAATTCTTATTTGCAATCGGGAGCAGAATTTCAATGAGGCACGGTATAAATCAGTAGCTCGTCCTGCCGCGATCCTCGACTTTGATGGATTTGCCCGGGCGTCACAGTCGAGCGATTTCTCTTGCGCCGCCATCAAAATTTCTTCGCTGCGCACCTATCATAATTCCTTCAACGTCGCCCTTGTTTTCCTATTTACATTATTGCTTCTCACATTTTTTTCTTATTTTATTCCTTCGCGTATTGGTTTCTCACGTTTGTGCACTTTTCCTTCCCTCAAGATCAAGGCATCGTGACACTATCTCTATTCCTGAAGCCTGTCGCTTTGCTATGTGTATATGGTACACGGTTACTCGTTATTCTTATCGAGGTCGATAATTTTGATTTGCCTCTGAGAATAGAGTATCGATGCGCCATGTTGCGGAGTGAAACTCTCGACTTATTGTCGCGCTGAAGAAATTAAGTATTCATCGCGGTCTATTTTGTACAAGCCCATTACCGTACATCATTACCACTTTCTATTTAAAATTATAGAACGATACCCGATCGATCATTCGCAGTGCGAGTTTACGCGCTTAACCGAATATCTTTGAAAAAAAATTGCCAGCCAAAGCATCGGAATTCTCGCATCCCCGACGACCCAGAGGAAACGCCCGTACCTTCGCTCCTTCTTGCATCGCCTCCCCGTAATCACTTGCGCGATGATATATTTTATGAATACAAACGGGGAGGGAGCGTGGCACTAACCTTACGCTTTATTGTCACCGTCCGCGCATTTCAGCGGGCTTACCCCGTAACAATCTGTTATTGTTATCATAAACATCCGACGTCATTAATAATCGGAAACGAACAGAAGCCGGTGTGACGGCTGACAGCACGGTGGCCGGACGTTGTTTTGTGCGCAAAGTTATTGTCGCTGAATACTTCTGACACTCGGCGCAACGTTTCCACGACAGCAGCCGCGTCGCGTGTGCGGCTCCCCATTGTTCCGAACTTACCCTCCTTGAATGACGCCCGAGAACACTTTGCAGGACATTAATTAAAAATGAAGAAATACCCGATTCAAACTTACTTCCCCAGCCGGACGGTGCTGCGCGCAACTGCAAAGTAACTTGAGAATGTTTGCGAGCTCTTTTATCGCTTGCCCCTTCAGAGTTTGGTAAGCGTTAACAAAGCCAAGGCTGACTTACGCGTTGTACTTAAACGAGTACTTCTGTGGATCGTTGCTCCTAACTTAAGCTTGATAGTTTCTAATAACAGGTGATAATGCTCATAGCGAGTAAATCTGGACATCTATACCGATGCTCCTTCGGATCTCGTGGAGTTAAAGTTCTGTCGACGAGACATTCGCGGCTGGGAAATCATTTTGTCCATGGTTGTGCGAGTCGGATAATTAAAGGGGATAAGAAATAAGTATAATTAATGTTAGGAAAACTGGAGAATTAAAGTGGAGAAGTGTGTGTAAGAAGGCGTAGAAAAAAATCAAACCGTTGGATAACTGAACTTTTTTTGCTATCCTGTTTATGTATGAAATATGATCAAACCATTTTATAAGAATGAAAACAATATAAATATGTTGGCAATGACTTATGAAAAAAATTAATATGTATAATAAGGGATACGGTACTGTGTTAAAATAATGTCTAATAAAATATCTGCATAAAGTACAATATATCATGTTATCGTTATTCGTTACGTATAGAGATGATTGTAAAACATATCGAGTATAGAAATCGGGTCGTTGTTTTCGAGCATTTTTGAATATGTGTAAATTGAATTATAGTAAAACAAGAACATTTTTCTTCCCATTTTTTTCTTTGTATATTTCTGTTGATATTTTCTGTCGAATATTATACTTATTATATTCTATCAATATCATTACGATATTACCCATTTATGGACCTATATCTATATTATTTGACTCTTATGGAAAAGTGTGTCGTAGTTTTGAACGTATATTTAATAGCGATTCCGATATGCGCCTTTAAGCCCGTCGATCAATATTTACCTTATTCCGCGTCGCGCGAAAATTAAAGCGACAGCTCGAAACTTTTCCCGCGTCTCAATTTTCGAATAACGTCTCTCATTGCCCGGCGATATATTCACGGTCAGGAATGCAATGTTATGAATGATTTAATCTTTTAGCAGGGTATTTAACTTTATCTCATTATTCGTGCGCGCGGGGCTTTTCGCCGCGGCCGTTAATGATATACTCGCATACCAATGAAAAGTAATTGCGCATTCATTATATGGGGACCGGGCCACTTTGCATCAGTCATCGTGCCGCTCGTAATTAATGTTATTCTCTCCAGAATGGCGATTTTACGAGACGTAAAACGAAAGTAATTTCTCTCTCATATTGCGGAACTTTTCATCGCTCCATATATGCACTGCAAGCGTTTCCGGTAACGCGCGCATCGCTTTGTGCCTTTTTACGCGCCCCGAACTGCAATTATACGGCGAAACTATTTTGACATAATGAGCGGTATACCGCGCTTGAGCGCAATCGATTTTATACCAGCGAAACCGGACGACGCTCGATCGGTTTTTGCATTCCTCAGGATGATGCCTAGGCCGAGCGAGGGGCGACGAATCGAAATAAAACTCGCTCTACAATCTGTCTCGCGAGTATAGCCATCGACGGGAGGATACTTCAGGCTTCCAAAGCACGAACGCGTAAATCGTCCGAGCTTGGCGAAACTCGGCGCTTCCGATGGAACCCCTTGCCGCGGTATTTAATTAACGAGCACGCAAGATACACGCGTTGATTTAAGTTTAATCTCTGTAAATACAAAGGAGAGTACGAACTGCACCGAATTCGATATCTTAGGAATTTATACGTGAATACGTGAAAAGATAAATTTGTTTGATTTTGAACTTTCACATTTTCTTAACACTACGTCAGTCACCGGTAACTGACAGTAAATAATACGATATAAAGCTAAAGACGATTGCATTGTTTTAATGAATCTTAAGTGATCCAGGATCGTATCGTTAATGTATTTAAATATTTCTTACTAAAAAATTATAATGGATTTTATCAAAACATTGTAAACATAAAAACAGTCGTCCTTGCTTGAATGAATGTCCATAAGCATTTCGGTTCAAACATAATTATCTGCTACTATAACGATAGCCCTAATATGTTTACACACCTGCATCGAGTAAGTTTTGACCTTAGAAGTGCGTTTGCTATACCACATACCAACGCGTTTCTAAGCAGCGCTCGTCGCCTGATGGAGATTTCCTTGTAATTGCGCGTGGCGGTCAACGTGTTAACCAAATGTCTTCGAATAGTGCCAATGCGGCGCATGCGCAACGCAGCAACTTCTGCTTATCCTTTATAGATCACACGGCACGTTATTAAGCTAGAAATTTGAATTTAAGACATATTTCTCCTGATTATCTTCTTGCTCGGTGCGATGCAAATAGTTTATTAAATGATCTTATCGAGCAGCTGTATATCCTAGATGCGATGCATGAGGGGTAAGAAACCAACAAGCGGTACGACGTTTCGACTCAGACGCGAGTCATCTTCAGGTATATTGACCTAACCTATAATGTTGATACAAATCGAAGAGTTGTACGAGCTAATACAAATGAGATTTGCATCTCACGGCACGCGAATTTAAGAAAGTTTAGCATCACTACTCTGGGCAGTTGTAAGTAATGGACATCTCGGCGCAAAGCAATGATGAGTCTTTGGTGCCGCGAAACGATGCGAAGGGATAACGGCCTATCGTCTTATTCGAACGGTCCATTTCCATCGTCCTTCCTTTTTCTCGACTTTCGACAATAATTACAGACCGACCGAACGGACGGCGCCGCTGGAGCTATTTACCTGTCAAAGTAATCAATGCACGCCGGCGAAATAAAACGGGCGGCGGGCAACCGAGCGAATTCGTATGCTTTTTGCTCGCTTTGCGGGGACAGGACTGCCACGCACGCGAGAGCCGATGGGCTAAGCACGGGACGATAAATACTTCCTGACTTGCATGTTTGCTTATAAACTAATGAGGTTTTGTTCTACCATTTTCTGCACGGAATTGTATTGGCTCATTTATGACTCGGTTGAAGAACGTAAAAGTCTTTTCCATTAAGAGATCAATTTGCAATTATATTACACATATGCAGTGGGAGCGTGACTTAGTCTAGATCGTCTTGCAACGAAGAGCCTCACTTCTTTTCTCGAAAGCACTTCCATCACGGCTATTCTATCTTGATTTTTTAACATCAATTCATAATGCTTAACGATTAATATTTAAATACAAATTCACTCTAATGCATACAGATGGAGAAATTAATAAGCGTGAAAAGTGATTGTCCGCTGAGACCACATTCACGAGTTATCAATTTACTCTTCTCCGCAGGATGGATACACATCCTTAATACGTTGAGGATGTTTGTAAGACCAACGACAGCTCGTCGTACGTGGCTTTTCGTCCGTCGAACGCGATCGAATCGTTCTTCCAGTCGCTCAGCTCCGCACAGCGCAAATACGCCGGCCTGATGGCGCAACGGCCAGCAATAGTTGCCATCGACAGCGTCGGTGGTCGCAATAATGGCGAGAGGCTGGAAAATAGGAACGCCAGGCGACAATGCGTACGGGCGTTCGGCCGGCGTGTAGATTTTGTGCGATCTTTGGCTCGGATAATACGACCGACACCGTATCGCGCGATTTGCGTTAACCGGACAATGGATTCGTTAGGCGTTAACAGTGCTTCGAAGGGCTGAATGCGTGGCCATTGCGTGGCAGTTACTTTGAGTACGCAGATAAGCCTGCAAACAGTTTAACAGTGCCGCCTGATCCGCATATCGGACGATTTCATCACGGAATCGTAATCTTTATACGACTTTGGTAAATGATATTTAAGCGATTCAGGAGTATATCGTTATTTTTATTAATAAAAGCGATGTTTCGATTCTCTTATGAAGTCCTTATCGTATTAATAAGAATTTTAAGTAAAGGAAATTAATAAGGATTTATCGGTTTAAGAGTAAATCATGACTTTTATTAATAAAAGCAACGTTTTGGGTATCTAGTGGAGTTCTTATTAACTTGAGAAGGACTCCACAAGAGAGACGAAAGGTCACTTTTATTAATTTATTATTTATTATTAATTTAATAAGAACGCTACAAGATGGTCGAAACGTCGTTTTTATTAATAAACGTAATGCTTTACTTATGGAGCGAGTAAACATCGTTTAATGACCTTTACGACAAGAGGAGTAATACAAAAACCCTTAGGTCTTTATCAGACCTTGTTCGAGCGGAAAATGACTTTTCACCTTGAAAAGCTGTGCTTACATCCTCGTTTTGTTTTGCCCGTGTTGTACGATAGTGTTTTGCTCGATTGACGTCTCGTTAGTCATCGCTATTCGGCTTTGGGAACGTTGGCTGTTTTAAACGCGAACCGCGTTGTAATAGTATTGTAGATTTTTCGTACCTTTTGGTCAGCTCGATATTCTCAACTGTTGCCATCGTAAGATAGGAGTTTTATTATTGCTCGTGGTTAAAAAATGAATATTTCCTGAGCTTAAATTAAATACGTTTGCTTTTGGTAAGCAGCTTTGCTTATTTACAGATAAATATCAGCTTTTGCATAGAAATATTTGCTTCTCATCCTTACTGTCTACTGAGATAGAATGTATTCGCCTTTCTAATCTTTCCATATAGCTATATCTACATAGAATTGATATAGAAACTATTCGACTCGCAATTCACGATTTTCCATGTACATCTCAGTATTATCATCTGTTAAAAATTTCGAAGCGAAAAAAATATACATCCGAAAAGGGCGACGATACATTCTGATCTTCTCAGAATAAACGAACTTGGTAGAAACATCTCGAGGACGTTGTCACAGAAATACGAATCCGGTTTTAAGCTCAGCCCAAAATGCTTACGAAATAACGCTGGGAACGATAAAAATCGGTGCAGTTTGTCGTTACGCGAACGGCAGTATACCGATGTCCGGACTTATGGTAAAGGTAGTTTTAGGGGATCCTATATTCCTCAAGTACATAAAGTTTAAATCTTCCCGAGAGTAAATCCAGCCGATCCAGTGGTATAAGTAGAATTTATGTTCGACCGCGTTCAACATTATGAACAAAAGTAGAACGTGCACGACGTGTAATTCAACGGCAGAGCGCGAAACATTATCGTTCCTTATCGCGGGTAAAAAAGAATCTCGTAAAAGTTACGGCGAACCGTTAAATGCGACGTGAAATTTCATACTTTTTTTTCTCCCCCCCCCCTCTCCCTCTTTTTTTTTTATTAGGGATAAAACTACCGTTCCGCCCAGCTGGCGGCGTATATCACACGATCAGGACACGTGAATTCGCACAAATTTGATCATCCAGGAGTCCCCATCCCGACTATTTCGATGTCGACTATCCATTATTCAAGGCTTCCATCTTTGCTCGGCGCATCTATCGTCACATAGTCCCTCAAACTTCGGAATTCCAAGTTCCGGAATTTGTAAGTTCAATATACCTCGGCGCATGGCGCAGCTGCCTTCTAGATCGGCGCTATTCTTATTGCCGCCCCTCTCAAGGTATGCGTAGCCGACGGCTGATATGCGTTAAGCAACCGTAATTTTTGTGTCAACCGTTCCGTGAAATTATGGGCGATAGACAAGCGTACCATAATAATAGGAATGCGCGATCTCCTTGCTTCATCTCGACCAGATGCCTTTGTACCGTTATTATTTTTCATGCGCGAATTTACAATTACCTTCTGATCTGCGACAAGAGACTATAATTTCGATGTCAACCGTCGAGGGAGAGATTCACTTATGGGTAAAAAAAACTCCCAACGGAAATGCGTCGAGATATCGGTTGGATCGCTATTATTTTCGTCGGCGTCTTCTTCCACATAGGATGACGTGTCCAATGATTATGATATAACGGGAGAACGTATTTATTATACAAATTGATCACACTTCTTGTTCATCGTGTGTAGATCGATATTTTATAGCGGGGAGATTACGCGGTGTTCCTATTCGTTTGACATCGATGCTGCTTCTACTTCTACTTCGGACATTGTGAAGTAAGACGAGGTTAAGATTTTGCGCGCAAGCTTCGAAATCACCATAAGCATTTTAAATTAAAAGGTATATTTCAGAACGTAAGTCTTGTAACTGAAGGAGATAGAAATCCGACGGTATATCAGAGTTAACCGCGTCGCGATTCGTAAAGGTATTCCTCTAAGAATTGCGCGTACGGAGCAATAAATTTGCCGTCGGATGAATATAAACGAATACCCGGGTAACATTAACTCTTTGTACTTGAAACACGAGTCGTACTCGACATAATCTTTCATTTTAGCGGCTCCAATGTCGAAAGTGTTCTTCAGGTATATTCCTTGTACCAGCATCGTGTTTTCTCATAATTATTTTTTCGACAGCGTTAAAGAATAAGAAATTTATCACCAACTCTAATGGAAGATGAAATAATTCAATGTTTTAATTCAAGTTAGGTACTTATATACCTGATTGTAAGAATAACAGAAAGTGATGGAACTCTGTGCAAAAGATCTTATTTCTCGACTAACTTACGAAGCTGAATTTACTTTCGGATAATTACTTTTTTATTACCTTTCCATAAAAGCACAGAAAGATAATTATTTAACTTTAAAATGATACTAACTCTAGATATATATATCGCTCTCACGAGGTAAAACAGTTTTTCCTAGAAACGACTAATCGGTCATCTTGACCACTTCGATAGGTTTAGTGCTAGGGAGTCGTCTTTGGGCAACGCGCTTCGCCAATATGGAAACTGCTAAAGAATTAATTAAACCTCGTAACACCGTGTGCTGCCTCTTATTCTCAGTAACGACGAAAATAATTTATACACGAATTTATACATTAATTCATACCGTTAAGCGCGGTTGTACAGGAGGCGTATATGAAAATCCGGGCTACGGGGGGCTAAAAATATGCGCTGGCCTAATAGAGCCACAGCGATGGACGGTGATTAGGCCGGCTCGTAAGAACAACGCCGAGCACGACATAAACCGGGGAACATCGGAGGTCGGCTTACGTGATCGGAATTAATCACGGTTATTTATTGGCCGAATAAATTCTCCCCTCCCCGATCGGCGAATCACGGGCGGCGTCGATGCAGCTGCGGCTCGAAAAACGTGGAAAATCCGTGGAAAAGGTGGCCGGGAGGAGGGGCGGGACGATACCGGATGGCCAAGGAAAAGCATTAATTTCATTCAACCGGTTGAATGCTCCGGCCACTTGACGAATGGGCCTTTTTCTCTCGTTCGGTGCCGCGTCGTTAACATTCCACTTGGCATGAATGACTCCGTCGCACCGGCGTTAGCCCCATTCCGAATTCAAGCCGCGAACAAAAAAGGGCCGCGGGCTGAAAGAGGGGCAGCAATTAATGTGTCTACATTCAGCCCGTGTAATGGACCCGCGAAGTCTTTACTTTGTCTTCGGCGTCGTGCGGCCCTGAATTGACCTTTGAATCCTGAGGGCTACCGGGATGCGTACGTTCCTCGCTACTTTTTGTAATATCGAAGGTTGAATGCTCGAGGAAAGGGAACACGCGGATATCCTCGTTTGAAGTGCGCTCCGGATGGAATTAGGACGGAGAAAGTTCTCGATGTAGCGGAAAAGCTTCGAGGGATTACGGAGTGGGAGGAGAGATTTTAGAGATGCTTTATTAATCGTTTGATGGGTATATGTCAGGTATTGGCCAAATGCGCGTGTATCGAGCCGAATAAAAATCTTCTAAGGGTTTCGAGACAAGTACAGGGAAGTTTGTTAAATAAACGTTTACGTGCCGGGACAAATAAGGGAAGTGTAATTTCGATTAAAAGAAAAAAGTGACGACTATGCTTCAACGAAACTTTTTGGATTTAAGATATTTAGTCACATCGTATAAATCAATAATGCAACCAGGAAATTAAACTTTTTTTTTTTACTTTATTTTATCTAAAATGTCATTGGAGTATCATTATTAAAAATTAATAGCAATGAAACAGTACTTTACTGCGTCGACATTTTTTTTTTATATATACGAGCATAATTTGCAACTGTTAAATTTCAATACCGGAACCACCGATGACTCCACCGACATGCCTAAAAACATAAAAAATACCGATGTAAAACTGCAAATAAAATGACAAAGTAAACAAATCCGTTTAATCGTTCAGGTATTGCAATAAAATGATACTATAAATTCCCCGAAAATCCATCGTCGCGAATTGGCAGTATTTTTCATTGGAAAATTACAGATCCACCATCCTGACGGTTTCGACGGCTCGGACGTTAATCGTTATTCGCGCTCGCGCTTTGGCCTGTTAACAACTTCGTTCTCACTGACGTGGTATGTCGCGACGACAAAACTATTCCTATAAGCTCACAGACGTGTTATTACGCGACGCTATATCTCTTGCGAGGTCCTGTACCGTTTTCGGAATAAACAGTTTTACGAACTTAACCTCTTAATCCAATGATGAGACACGCGAGATATGTCGTCCGTGGGATTGCACGAATATAACACATCCATGAGAAGTAAGTGGTTAAAGCGACGTGACCATTTCCTTTGCTCTTACGCGAGCCTTCTTCGCTCGTCGTTTCTTCGAGGAAGCAGAAATTCGCCGCGGTTGACGATCGTTAATGCGAAATATCGCGAAACAATTGGCCGTTGAGAGCCGCCGGTTAAAACGACAAGCCAGGTTGCGCATGCGCACTCCCAGCCGACTGCTCTGTACAGAGTCCGGCCACGTGCACACGCTTCGGCGAGTAGAAACGCTGATTTACTTATGCACGTTAACACGAGTTTTCGCCAAGCGAGAATATTTATTGCCGCCGGCCGGGAAACCGTAGGGATTGAATTATAATGCTCCACGACCTTAGCCGCACCACCATTTGCCGCGCTCTCGGTTTCGACAATGTTAACCGAATCTCGCTCATTGTCGAAATCTTTCTCCAGTTTAAACCAGTATTTCTGCTGCCGGAATTTTACCCAGAGATTCCCGCCTTTGTTGCCCTTCAGACGTTTATTAAACACGGCGGTTGATTCTTTTATAAACACGATTATAGATCATGGTCGTAGAAAGAAGTCACGTAAAACTCTCGTGTTATATAATTACGCAAAGAATTTCGTTCGATTATCTCTAATCCATTATCTCATTCGAACTGATGTTAAGGTATCATCCATGGTCGAAGATTTTCCGCTCAAGTTGCGATAGCCTAATGGTACAACACGAATACACGAAGGGTTTTTTATATTAGCTAAGTGTCGATCGTGCGTCGAGCTTTGACTCTAAAAGGGTAATAATCGAGGCGCCAATCGTGGGCATCGCCAAGACGCATTTCTAACATCCTTTCGTTCCTCAGTAACGAGGTGGCTCGGCTGAACGACTGCCGTGCAATTATAAAAACATTTTATTATTCCTCCGGTAATGAACCCCCGCGGTACCGGCTTTCATATCGTGAAATAATGAGGGACGTTTGTTTAAGACAATCATTAATGACGTTCGGACGAGGAAAGCCGGGCGTCACTGTGGCCGCGCAAGGACGACAATACCGTGAAAAGAAATCTTCTCGGGACGATGGCATTTCAAGTTTCAGGCGCGAGACATCGGCCGGACGATTGTACAACCGGTTCGTTTACACGTCTGATATCGTATATATTTGTATATAATAAAACGGTGTACAGAGTGTTCCAGGAAGGCAGATTCCTTCATAGAAAGGATAGCGAGGAGGCGATGGGTGGAATAATAATGAAGATGAGATGGTATAAAATAATTGTTATGCGTCCTAGGTTAAAAAAGTTCGGTTAATGAGATAGGGTGTAATTACAGAGTGCTTTAGAGAGAGGCACTTCATTTATAGAATGCGTTAAAAGTTATCGTCATTTACTGCTACAAGCGCTGAAATTCAGTAGAAGGAATGCATCCAGAATTTTACAAAGAATTTGATGAGTAAGCTGCATTGAAAAGTATTTGAATGCAAATTATTTGTTCACCGTACTTGTGTCGTGGATAAAGGTCGAATGCTGTCGGTATTAACCGTAAAAATTTTCTTAACCTCATTTTTTGATGACCTTTAATAATCTTAGAGGCGTTTCCTCCTTTTTCTCTCATTAACCTTGTTTTTCCTTGTGTACACTAAATTTTGATGAAATAATTCCGAATAATAATCGATTTCGCGTATATTGAATCGAAAAGCGTATTTCTCTTATTATTCTAATACATAGTTTATGCTAATAATCTTTAGAACGGTTAATATAATTGACACTTTCTGCAACACCCTGTAGAACCGTGATCAGGCAAAGGTAAGGAAAAGCTTGTCACGACGTTTCGTCGCCCATTTTCTCGCGCGTTATCGACACGCGCACGATCCTCCTCGTCGTTATATTCATCGCGCCAGAATTTGCAATCGGTTAATTAACGCTTTACTGATCACATTCTTCCTACGCTTCCATCTCAAATTCCGAGCAAATTCATCCCATATCAATTAAAACGCAACACGAAACTATCCAGGATATTCAAGGTTTCCTTGTAATTTACTAAAACATTTTGCTCATGCGCATTATTGCAGATATCATTTGTAATGGTGCCTACGGTTGACTGGCGAGTACCTCGCGATTTCTGGAAAAGCGTCCGGGGCATTCTGTAATCCTTGGATTATCGTGATAATTAAAAAATTCTTTATACAGGCGAAGTGATAATGAATTAAAATCGGATAGGCAACGTTCTCGCAGGCAGATAGGAGTCTCGCCAGGGAGCATCGTAAATGCCACGCCAGCCGGTCTCGTTTACTCTCGGATTCTTTAATAACGATGCTTTGAACCGTCCACCATGGCCTTCGTTACGCTTAATTTATGCCGCCGGCATACGTATTTTTGCCTCGCCGTTCGCGCATAATGCGCCCGACGTTTTCACCTACGTCAATTTGCACAACGACTCTCATTTCCGCGGGAACTAAACGGCGTTAGGTGAGAGAATGGAAATGCATCGATATTCATATATTCCACATCGTTGGGCATCGAATTATTGGGCATGGGTATATATTTGATATTTGTAAAAACTAGCGACACGTATTTAGGAACTCTCGTTAAACGTGTTTGATATTTCCCATGTAAATATGCATAAATATTCCGAGGTAGCGCGAGGTAAGTGTCGTAGGAAAAATGCAAATTGAAGTTTTCGCGAGGTTATCTAACGAGATCCTTCGTTACTTTAGCATTATTTAGTCAAATTTCTTGATTAATATTAATTTAATTTAATTATAACAATGATTAATATTTAAATATTAAATTCCGCCTTTTTAATTAAAGCCTGCGGTAGGCCAGTGTAAAATAGTTGTGTTGAAATGTTCCCGTAATTCTGAGTACCAACGCGTCACCTCGGTATACGCGATCCTAGTAGTTAAATCTAGATTATAAAATATCTTGTGTTATCAATTTTGGTGATCTTCCAAAGACCATAACGTATTGTTCATCGTTTTTTTTTTGCACGCTCTTCGTTACCAGCTGTAATCCAGTACCGTCAGTGCTAAACGAAGGTAAATATCCATACACGTACCTACGTGGAACTGTGCAGCAGAGTTGTCATTTAATTTGTCTCTCTTACGCACGTACAATCAATGTACGAGAATATCTTATGCTACATCGTTTATATTACTCTACAGGCGCGGCAGAGCACTGCTCTAAGATACACGAGCTCATCTGCGAAGATACGCTAGGCTGTCGGTCTTCGTGATCTTCCCCACTGGCAAAAATATTTTCGCAACGGACGAGAAAACAGACAGGCGAGAAGAACAGCCCCGGGTTCACCGTTGAAAAAGGGAGAAGCTGCGGTCTTGTCCGGCCAAACTTCGTTCAGGGCCTTCGTCTCTAACGGCTTAACTCCGATACGTCGCTATAGTGGCTTTTGCGTTATCTATCGCATGCTATTATAATGGCTTTCGTGTGGATAATCATTTGGAACAATATGCTACTATAGTGGCTTTTGCGTTATCTATCGCATGCTATTATAATGGCTTTCGTGTAGGTCATTATTTGGAACAATATGCTACTATAGTGGCTTTCCCGCAACACATTGTTGTGACCAGTCCGCCATTATAATGACGTTTACGCATGTCGCCATTTTGGACAAGATGTCGCCATAGTGCCTTTCGCGTCACTTATCGCTGTGGCGAATGCATTATCATAGTGACGTTTGCGCATGTCAGTATGTTGAACTTTACGTCATTATAGTGGCTTTCGTGCAACGCATTGCATGTAATCGACACACCACTATAGTGGTTTTGGAGCATGAGATTTAATTCTAAAGGTAAGCCTCTATACTGGGATCTATGTAGGTTATGATTCTATATGGCGTGTCACCATAAAGGTTTTTGTGTAATTCATTGTTGTTACCGGTACGCTATTATAGTGGATTTCAGCGCGTGTCATTTTGAACGATACACCACTATAATAGCTCTATGCTGTAGAAATTTACGTTGTACTTTCCTTTAATATAATCATCTAAACTTGTGTTACGTTTCTTTTTAACCTCAATATACGAAGATGTGTAGACATTATAATGTATTCGCTTACAATTCCATCCTAATATCATATTATAATGCAAAGCAGTACTTGATATGGATCGTGATGTTACTTGTTTACGAGCAGACCGCATCGAATACTGTCATACAGAGATACGGTGCCGTGGAAAGTCCAGTTGCAACTAAGAGGTCAAAGCAGCGACGCCATTGCCGGATACGCGACACTGGGAATTCTCAGCTTCGCAAATGGTCGCCCCTTTTCCAGGATATGATTTACAGTCGCCGTCCCTTGCAGCTTTGCAAAAACTTTTCTTTAGCCTCGTAAACGTACCGTTAACCCTCGGATTCGCCGTCGACGTTTCTCCGACGTCCTGCGGTTTCGAGGAAACGCAGTCGCGCGCGACCACGAGGGTCCGATGCAGAATTTGTGCTTTCGCCCTCTATAACCCACGGTGACATCGAAGTAACGTTCAAGTGCTTTCTTTCATGTAAGCTATTTTCGTTCATTCTTTTTTAGCTTTAAATCGAACGAGCACTTGTTGATCGTTGAGCAATTTTCGATCACGGTTCAGTATTTCCGATAAAACATACAGTCAGCCTTTTGCTGAACTCGACTGTGCAGCATCGAAATGTAGAGTTTATATCGAAAAAACTTTTTTATGTAATTAAAGGAAAAGTAGATAAATTTGATTTAACGCGTAGAATTTCCACTGCTTAATTACTCCATGTGACACGCATTATGCATATATGATATAATAATATTTCATTTTCATGAATATTATAAAAGTTTTATTTTATAACTTATCATGCTATTATCTGTTTGCATACATATCGCGAAAGTTTAATCAAAATCCGAAATCGACTCATTATGTTATGTGTGTATGTGCATTGTATATTGATGAGGAGCCTAAGCTTGAGTTTCTACTATTATCTACTACGTTGATTTAAGGTCCGTTAAAAGTTTGAGCAAACGTTGATATGCGTTCGTGAAATATCAGTGTGGATCAAGATACCTCTGGAGCAGGACTGTAAGCTGCAGTAGTCGGGTCAACCTTTAGTCAGACGTAACTGATCTTAACACGCACCGGCTACATATGTATCTTTATCACTAACATGCACTTTTAATTAATTTATGTGGACTAATAGGCCTATCCGTTTACTGAATAAAAATATATTAAAGTACATTATACAGTAAATCTTTAACACAGGTTAATAAAAGTCACATCTCTTGAGTAGCTTCTGGTATTTGTGGCGCCATTTTTTAAATCAATGTTCTTCTATGAGTTTAGCCGTTGTCATCGAACAGTCAGAACAGTAAATATATATTAAATCGATAAAAGCAATCTATAATTTTCTGGAACGCGATCTCTCAAGGACGTTTCTGTTCCCTCATAAACTGCGCTAGACAGTAAGTTAAAGCTGCTTTCATGCTCGATTATATCGCTTAAAATGGTACTTATTATAGAAATTAATAGGGTTTAAATGTCATCCGTGAGAAATTTAATTACTAAGTTAATATCGACATGTCGAAAGGTATACATTGAGAAATATCATTGTGTGCTCCAATGTTAATAAAGTATTTATTGGATGAAAATTTTGTTCTTGCGATGGAATTATTCGTGAAATATTTCAGGAATTACTCAGTGGTGATTCACACAAGTATGCAGTTGTACTTTGATGTATTAAAGGTTTAATGCATTAATCATATTTTATCGTGCTTAAAGTCTATACGCTGCCTCATTATGATTTTTGAACGGGAATTTTGAACGCTTTATTTCTTGGAATTATCGTTGTACATGAGTGCATGTGGATTATAACCGCTGAGTTATACGAGCCGCCGATGCTTGGCAGCCAGAAATTATACTCCAGTAACGAAGCTGCTAATAACGAATTTTCAGGTAGAATTCGTCGGTAATGTTTCTATATGCGCGATTATTTGTAAGTTAATAAATTTATACCTCCCTAAATATCATATTTCGTCATGTTCCATCGGCTTGCGTACACATATAAATCAAAAATTTCATTTCTCGAATTATAACCTTCGCACGATAATTCGAGCCGGCATTCTTTGAAAATCTCCCTGTGCCCCAGCGCGCATGCGCGTTAATCATCAGGCAGTACGATGTATAATACTTTGTTATCATCTGCCAACAACGGGTAAATAATGTATCGCACGCGTCTGAACGTACACGCTAATGAATTTATACTTCAGCAAATACGTTCTATCCCATCACGGCCCGCTGGAAATCCGTCGTTCAAAGAATTAACCTCCTCTAATTATAACGTTTATGCACATTTGGGGAAATCCTACATCTCCTTAGACTTATAATAAAAGAGAAAACAAAAGGCTCACGAGCATGGTCTGGTGGACTAGAGCCAAGACCCGCGATTTTATGTAAAAAGAGAATTCATTAAAAAATGTATAAAAAACAATTTTATTTCAAGAGAACTCCTGGTCTATACAGTATTCTTTTTACTTTCTATACTCCACTGATTTCACTGTAGAAACCAAATCTCTGCTGTTTCAACAAAAGACGGCCAAAGAAAATCATCGCTACGCCACGTGAGACGTGGACGCACCACGCTACAATAAACGCTGTATACACAATGTTAAGATGCCCACATTCGACTCTACAATATCTATTTAAGGAATTCTTCCTTTTTCAATGAGATTCCCAAGCGGGCTGAACGAAAATCTCGACAGGTACATATCGAGAATCCGCTTAGCGGGGATTTCGACGTTAATGGACAGAAGCGGCGGGCGTATCTTATCACGGCTCGTCGGCGTTTATCGATGAAAAACTCTCTTCCCCTTTAGTAACGGTGGGTAATTATGGAAGTTTCGGTAAAACACGATATTCCGGACACCGTCGCGATCGTGTCCAAGCACTCGAGTAATCGAGTTCCGAAACTACAGGGAGGGGCGGAGGGGGGGGACTATACTTTCCTAGGTGGTATTGAATTTCGAGCGTACGCTACCGAGATTCCGCCCAGAGGGTAAGTAGGGCGGCAAGCTGCCCTTTGAGACCGGCGTTGATTCGATCGCCGGTTCTAAAATCCAGGCAGACATCCGGGGAAAGTATATTACCGATATATATCACCGTACTTAATACTTTCGCACGGCGGTCCTGGAGCACGCGGAGTTGCCAAAGTTATAAAGTTACAAATTCCCTCGGTCTGAGCATTCCCAAGGAATGCCGTTGGGCCCACCTACCCCCTCCTGGATTCTCCTCCCGCTCTACGCCACCCTTGTTCTTCGCGCCTTCACCCTCGACCACCCCGGTTCCGGGCTATGATTTCTTTTTTTTCCCTTTCGACTCCACCTTCGGCAAAAGATCCCTGCGCGCGATGTCTGCTTCTAACCCTTAATATATGGACAGGGATATTTTAGTTACCCCCACGGCACCTTCCGCGGGCGTAAATTTCGGGGGCTCAATTTTTAAGTTTCTCCACGGTGCTGGCCATGCCGGTTTTTCCCGAGCGCCCTCTTTTTTTTTTTTCTTTTCGCCCGGCACAAGGGTATTTGTCACGCGTACTGCAACGCTGCGAACTCCAAGGAGAGTCTGGCTGTTTTTAGGATACCTTGAACGTGGAAATTTGTGGTTCGATGCTGAGGAAGATTCTATAAGGGTTGTTTCTGATGATGAAATTCTACGTGTCGTTCTATATGTTCTATGTATTGTGTGAAATTCTGTATGTCGTTAAATGTTTATTAAGGAGGATGAGTTGCGTTGGAATTATTTTGGGCTGAGGTAGATAGCACGCGTGTTCGTATTTTAAAGCCTCCCTTCTCGATTCACCGTACTCGGGGCTTTGAAAGGATCGCCCATGAATTCGCATCGAGCTCGGATATTCCAAACGAAGCGTCTTCTTCGTTTCTTCATTTCCGTAATAAAGCCCCACGCGCGAATTACGGATGCACGTCGATTCGCCCGAGGGTGCACGGACTTTCCGTAACAATCGTCTTTATTGGTTCGACGATCGCGAGTAAATCCACCCGGAAAGATCGTTTCGAATATATTCCAGCGCTACAGGAAGGCACGGTGCGTCTGCACTCTGTCGTTTACAAAGGAAATCCTCGTAATAACGCATAGTGCGCAGCTTCCAGAAAGTAACGTGCCTTTGTCATATATCGTCGAAGCTCAAGCTGTACAGCTTAGTGTCCGTGGTGGATTGGCATGAAAACGATCCTGCGTCTCCTACTCTCTCCCTCTCCCTCTCTCTTGTCATTCTTCCCTCTATCCTCGCCCTCTCACTCGCCTCTTGCCATCCCTTCCTCTTGCCCCAACGCTTCCAACCCAGGCAGCCAGCCCTGTATGTGCAGACGGCTTGCTCACGGCCACAGGCGTCTTCCTTACCAGAGCCCGGCACACATCCACTAGCCGTATTCCGAGTCACGGTCCTGATTAGCCTAATAGAAAACACAAACACGGCCTTAATGTATACCATCGATATATCATCCCTACATCCACCTCCCTGAAATCCAAGTACGTTGGAGCATCGCTCCTCCTGGGACGTGGAGGGGAAAAAAGGATGGTGACGAGGATGGAGCGAAGGAGGAACGGAGAGATGGATAGAGAAAGAGAGAGAGAGAGAGAGAGTGGTGGTGTAAATGGGAAGGAGAGAGGAGGAGAAGAGGCGAGAACTGGGTTAATACAGGATGAGACGTTCCTCGCCACGGTCGACACGTATGAGGACACGTGCTTGGGGAGAAAAAACACTGACCGTTCGGTGCGGAGGCGAGGAGCGGCCGCCTGGCTGGTAGATGAAATATCGCGAATCAAATGTGTTTTATGGGGATACCCACTTTGCACCGGGAAGATCGAGGGTTTTTTTCGGCGCGCGAACTTTTGCCGCTCCCCTGGGGCTTTCGAGGGGGGTTGGAGGGGTGGAAAGGGGGGGATAAAGAGCGCGCGGCCGTCGTACGTGGGAGGAAATTATGCAGGATGATTTGCAAAGGTGGCTGTCGCGAAATTCGCGTGCTTCCGCCGCGTATCGCACTTTACGCCGGTGCTTTTACATTTTTAATTTCACGTGGAAATTCCGGGCAGGGTCAAACGGATGGCGGAAAGGGGTGGCCGTTAATCAACGGATAGAACGAAATAGAGTAATATGCGAACTCCGGGACGAAAGAGTTCTGGGTTTGCGGGTATACGTACGTAAGTACATTTAAATTTACAACATTCCGCCACGCATATTTGCGTTAATATCTGGTTGTATTATATTAGCGTGGGCGTAACTTTCGCATATTATCTTTGGCGGAGCTTCACTGGGAAGCCGGCGATTTTCATAAAGTGCGTTACATAAGCAACCGGTTATAAATCCGCGTGCAGGTATAAACATATGGAAAAGTGTCCGAGAATTGTATATTAAAACTGGTATGTACACCTGTCCGCGACAGGCAACCGTCCGGCAGCTTTTTCTCATCTCGCGCGGTATGAAATTTTCTGCAACTCAAAATTTTCACCTCCGCACGAATATCCTTTACACGGCTGCCCCGCGTTCCAACCCATTATCCTCCGCCGCGATTTTAATCTCGAATATCTTAATACTTCATCGAACAGTCCCTATTCGTCTTATAAAAAATAGATCATACATATTATCCAAATCGATTTGACCTTCGAGCTAATAATCGCGTTATAGGTAGTAAATAATCATTAAGGAATATTGCTTCGATCGTGAAAAGCGTCGAGTGTCTTTCACGCGTTTCACGGTTTCACGGGTGTTTCAAGTGCCAAGTGTAATTTCCATAAATCACGCAATACAAGCCTGTGTTAAGAAGTTAAAAGTTTGAGCAAATAACGAATTAAGAAGTTTCGAAAATTACGTTCCACGTCTATTATCCCCAATTAAAGAGCACAATCTTCGCCCATGTACACGCCTCTTAATTCGGTAAAGACGAATTACGGCAAAGCACGCCATGCAGAGCTTTCAGGTTTGCGGTCCAATTTGCCGCCCATTTTTCGCATAATACCCCGTAATTTTCTATAAAACCGTAATGTCGGTCCAAGTTCTCGAGAGGGCCGATATATCGGCATTCCTGGCGCTAAAAGCGTTAAGCAAGTTGGTCGGCCGGCTAAACTAATCACGACGGAGGCCCGTTCGCATTCCGAAAGAGGCCCTAATCAGTACTGCGCGTTCGCGGCTTTGATTTTCCGCGTTATGACGCCGCCCCGTGCTGGCCTCGTCGATAATTATGTCATTTCCACGGGGCCGAATGTGAATGAAATAATTAAGTTCGGATCGAAAAGGCATGGCGCGCCGCGGCTCGAATTGCGTTCCGCATAGCAATCGACGCACGCGCTCGGAATGCATGAGCTGGGCAAATTATACGCGGGTGTATATTCGAGGTGCAAATATCTCCGAAGCAAAGCCAATCGAATTTGTGCATCGCGTTTCTTAACGCCTCGGCCAACCTAACCGGCTGATTTGCGTGTTAATGAGCTGAAAAAGCGCAAGATCGATCGCGGAATTTTATCGGTATTGGTCTTGAAGTTATAATCATCGTCGATATATGGGCTTCTTACGCTTCGAAGAGGTACTTGAGGTGATTCGTTATATCAGAGGACGAACTTGTATTCGTCGTAATGTAGATTTTTTATTATTATTATTGATGTAACGGTTAGTTGTGATAGTCGAAGGTGTTGGGTTTAGTTGTTTCGTAACCATAATTCATAATTCATAATCATATTCGTAATTCATAATCAATCATAATATTGTTTTATACGTGTTATCAGTAGTTCAGGACTTGAATGAGGTTGAACTTGAGATTGCATACGTGATCAGCCGTTTTTAGACATCCTCCAACGTGGAAGTGCAGTAGCTTAAATAGTAAGACATTCATGACCTGTTATATTCAACTAGCATAATCTGGAATGGAAATCGATGAAAAAAAAAATGGTGTATTCCAAATACGTATTTCTAGTGACAGGAAAGGAACACTGCATTATACGTAATATCTTGTACTTTGCTCTCGTGCACGACGCTTCACGGCTATTTGTACTCTGAATTCACGAGGTCTGTGCCGTGTCTATTGATTGATTCGACTCGTACCCCCGCCGAACGGAATCGAACTTTGAACCCTCGAAGTCTACGAGATTCGCGATTACACGGTGTGTTACCATATGTGGAAATCAGCCAGGAGTCTCGTGCGCTGCATATAACACATTTTACAATGAGTTCTCAGAATCACTTTCGTGTACAGTTAACCAACCCCACCCCTTTTCGCTTTGTTCTTCCATCACAGGCAATTGGTTCAACAATTTACGCAATTAATCATAATAAAAGGATTAATAAAAAAAAAAAGGAAAATTAATCATAATACATAATCATTCTAAAAGCTGGGAGTATATACATATAACAACGATAAAATGGTATTTTGCATGTTACGAAAATAAAATAGAGTCGCCGCGGCTACGATATGTCCTTCGTAACATACGTAATTAATTTATATACGTTTTTCAAGTTGAAGCAAGTGGAATAACATCGCGATGCTCGCGCTTTAGCATTGCGCAAAATGAAGCCGTCCATCTTGTCGAAGCGGAGCACGAAATGGGAGTTGGTCGAAGGTGTTAAGAAACTCGGTATGCCCGATACGATAGCGTCTCCCCGAGGGGATCGTTGGCGCCTCAGTCGAGTCGGGCGCGTGGACACGGCGTAGGTGGACCGTGGTGACCAATTCCCTTTAACGCGCTATCATCGAAATAATTTCCCAGCTTCGCGGGGAAGTAAATTGTTCTAACGCTGCATTACCCGCCGGATTATTATATTCCACCGTGGCCGACCTTCTTCCACCTTTTCTCCCCTCGTCCTTTGTCCCCAGCCGGCGCCATTGTTTCGGCACAATGCCGCTGTACATCCCCGAAAGTACGTAATGAATTTTTATTCCTTCGATATCACTCACTCGCCCCTCGAGGTGGAGCCCCTGGTGGGACAAGCGATCTGTCATTTTGAAGAATTATGCGACGACACCTTTGGCCGCGCCACGTGTCGTGGCGCACGATGCGAATCTCGTGGAAGACAGCGCGAGTGCCGGGCAAGGTGTATGGGATAGGCTTAAAAGTGTCCGGGGGACCGAGGCCTATTGTTTTTCCGCCCCTGTAACTTTATCACGAAGGGGCTGATTTATTTCACTTCGCTCGGAATGAAGTTTTATGCGATACATCGCGTTGTTGTATAACTTCGCTGATATATATTAAACACCCTCCTGACGTGGTCGGGTTTATTCGTCCAAACGCGTACGCTCGTTTTTCGGCATTTCCATGTATGTACACTTGTCAGATAAATTCATTTGTTTTCTCGAAGCTTACCGCACTTCTGAATACTGTCGAATGAATTTCGCCAAAAAAGGGATACATTGTTAACATGGACTTTTTAACACCAGGAGTGATATTGGCAGCTGAAGTGTATTTAATACAATTTGCTTCTTCGCCTTTTTCATACTCCGAACGACTGGTAAAATCTTAAATGTCGTTTATAGATATTATAATATAAGTATGTTATATTTGTACCATTATATTATAATGGTGATAGATTGAAAAATCGAAGATATTTCAACAGAAAAATAGCTAATAAGCACAAAAGTCGCAAATTCGACAATTGCATAAGGAAGCTCTCCAGTATCATAATAACACATATCTATAAAATTGGAAAACCAACAGAATCTTGATCTCATAATACTACCTATCACAGACAATCCCACGATTTCTATAGACTATAAAAGCACATGGCTATTGCCACACAATCAACACTAAACCCATCCAAACGATCAAACCGATCGTTTCTTTAAAAAATTACCATACCTCGCAGAGAGACATTTTTCAAGATTTTCCATAATTTCACTACGCAGTATACATCGTAACATCGATCTATCGGCATCTCTTCCCAACACCCTCTCTCTTTAAGGATACACACGATATGAGCCGTTTATTTTAAAAGTGGCCTTACTCCATTTATCTTCAAATCGAGATATTTAAGGGTTTGCGTTTCAATGAATTTAAAAATATACGTATAGGACACTAATGAGTCATACTGCTTAAGTATATGTAAGGGTGTTAAATTAATAGTTCATATTAAAATAGTCGCAATTATTAAGCGAATAATATAAAAAATAATAAACAAAAAAATAATTGACAAATGGAGTCAGGCCACTTTCAAAATAAACGGCTCATGTACATAAACATGCCTAGAAAATGGCTCGTGTGTTCAGCGTTAATAAAACATTTGACCTTGGCCTTGCCGCGGTGGCCGCAGCGATAATGCAATCTCGATGACACGGTGAGCTTCATCGATGAGATTATAAAATTAGCGAGCTCGTGGGCCAGCTCGCTCTGCAAGTCGGCTGAGTACGTGTTAAAGTGGAAACAGGGCTCTTTGTGACTGTAACTCTGGCGGGTTTCAACGCATCACCGTAGCCCAACGGCCGGGGAAGAATCCCGGGTTACGTTGGTAACAATTTCTGGCTGAAAGCAGCGGTGAGACCGTTTTATACCGAGGTACACACTTTGTACGATATCTATGGGAACGTCGCGCTGGAGCCGTAATTTTGGAAAGCGGACGTCCCTTTGATACACACGCCAGGAAGGAGTAACTGTGTGCAACGACTGTACTTTCTCGCCGGCTCTTTACGCGCTTAGGCTAATAACGGCAGTACACAACGTGCGAAGGAAATGAAAGCACCGGAGGTGTACCGCGACAGAGGACGGCTGGAGATTTACCTTTCCACCGGCTCCCTCGCTGTCATTGTTTTTATGTGACTCGCGAGATTTTAAATGTGACGTTATTACAACGCACAGGCGGAGACCTGGACAGCGGGTTATCGTATTAATATTGTACAAGTGTCGCCCCAACGGAGCGGCTAGGACCTCGACGAGACTCGATGCTCGTTGGGTGGACCGTGAGGTGTACCTCTCCTTTCTTGGCTTTCACGAGCGCGCGTACAGAGTGAGCGAGTAAACCATGATATAGAGGAAGTACTCGAGAAAAGATGATTATCATGTTTTCAGTTTAGAGGAATCAGTGATGTTGGTATGATAGGAGGAGGGTTGTCGAAGAATGAAGAATATAGAGAGGACCTTCTACTTTAACCGTTTGAGTGCTGGAGAACTTTCTTGTATATATGCTAAAGGTGCTTAATAATCTACTTTAACCGTTTGTGCTAAAAAACTTTCTTGTATATACGCTAAAAGAATAAAATGTGTAGTAGTTTTTTTTGGAAGATACACAATTTTTAGAAAATATTTTGCAGGTAAGTGTTTAATGATTCTCTTGCACGCGATGTTTATTATCCTTGATCACGGAAATTGATATAAGCGACAGCAGAAGGAAGGTTAAGACACTAAAGCTGTGTGAAATGCCAAGGTATCGAATTTGTCGGTTTAATCGCTATTTATGGTATTAAATGTTATACAACATACGGTATTTTCATTTAACTTCGACAAATGCTTCTCGACGTGTATAAGTGCGCGTGGAATTTGTTTTCCCAGAGCAATACTCGCGCGACCAGGATGGCAGCAGCGCCGCGATCTCCACCAAACTTTTATGGAGCCATCCAGGCTCCTGGTTCGGGCGGGTAAAAAATTGGAAAACCGAATATCGGTACCGTGTACTCTCTAACGAGCATCGCGTATCAATCACTGTCACCGTTCTTCGGAATCTATTTTGGGAATGCATTATCCGTGCAAACAAACGCTGATACTTTCTTTAGTATTCAAATGACCGGGAATAATTCCGCTATAAATTCGTGGACTTGGCGTGGAATGGCCATCGGGCGAATTGGCTTTGCTTGCTCCGCAAACATTGAACTATTTTCTATAAAATACTTATGCTGGCTCTGCCATGCAATTTTCGAAGAGTGCCGGAAAACACCGGACCTTTCAGGACCCGCCCTTTATCTTCCTGCGTTCCCGGCCATCCTCACTGCGTCGTAGAATTTTCGAGGCTGGGACGTAACCACATTCTGATCCACGCACCAATCCCGGCGGTTTCTCGATGAAATTTAAGGCGCACCGCAATTTCTAGGATTTTCGAGCGGAGTCGTTCTAACGCGCCGAACGGGGCTCCCTGAATTACGCGTCTCGTAAGTCTGATTGCCAATGCCTCGTAAACCCCGAGCGTGCGCCACGGAAATTACGATAAATTCGCGACCCGATCACAATTTACGGACAACCAAAATTCGTTACGATCGAATTACTCCGCTGGGATAAATTACATCCTGAAGCACTGGGGATTATGTAAATTAAGGATTTGAGAAAACAACCGTGTTTGAGTGTTACTTTGCTCTTTGGTTTATCGGTCTCGCGATACGATAATCGTGCGTTTTGTTTGTCTTAAAGAGCGTTCGAATTCAGTGCATCGAGAATAATGATTTCGTGGGACAAAGATAACGATTTCCATATTAATTATTTACACTCATACCTTCGACTTTTCAGGATTTTCCTAGGAAGATTGTAAGTCATCTTTTTAATTTCCATCGCAGCACTTCGTGGTTATAACCGGTGGTGTAAAGAAGGATCCGTCGGGTATTTCGGCGGCGATCGAATTATTTAAAATCCCTACAAGGCAATTACACGATATTCCCAATGCACCTCTGTCCTCGGCACCGAACTTTTTGCGCCTTAATAAGGCATCGCATTTGCAAGAAATCGCGTCACACGTACACGCGTCCAGCACGGACATCGGGAATACTTGGCGGGAGTGGAACCTCGTCATGAAGTAAATTAGCGGGGCCTGGCAAAGAGCTAAATGTACCCCATTGGCGTAATTTTAAATTCATGGCCCGATGCCAATAAAAACGAGGGTGAACTCGCGAGAGGGGCGGCGAGCCTTGGGTAGGGGTCGAGGGGAGGGGAATTGGTGCTCGTGAAATAGGTTGGCCACTAAAAAAGTTTTGTCATCCCCCTTTTTTTCCCTTCTTCTTCCTCTTCTCCTTTCGTCCGCATCCAGGCGGCCCGCGTGGTCGCTTCCTGGGCCCACGAGATGTTCGCGAACATGCAGGCAGAGGTAAAACACGCGTGCCTCGTTTCAGTACGCGAAACATCCCTGGTCACCATTCGCTGTCATCGACTTGTTTCCTTTTTTCTTTTTCATCCAGTTGCTCCTCTTTGCTCCTTGCCTCGAGGTTTGGCTTAAAGGAATTAACCCCTTGGCATACGAATAAAAGGAAATTTGAGGCGTATGAGGAGTGCTATTTCATTTGGATCAATCGAATAGTTATGCGCAAGCTAAGAAAGAGAACGTTTTATTTTGAAATGTGGGTTGTTATATAGCATTTAATCAGATTGATGTATAATGTTAATGGTAAGCAATAATACAATTTTTACAACAATATCAACAACATCAATAATAATTCAGTATGACAGTTTATAATTCATAATTTATAAATTTAGTATAACGATTAGTATGACATTTGCGGTGCGAGGTCATTACTATAGTGAGACTGCTTTCAATGTGCTTCTTTCTGATTGGCCGATTTGTAGATACAACTTTGTTATTGGTGCTGTTGAGAAGGTGGGAGGGCGGGGCATCTTGGAGATTGTAAACAAACCAGAATCGACGCACGAGTGAGGCAACCGAGTAATCTAATAATATACTGCAGGACGTTCGTCGAAAACAGCTCTTGACGAGTTAGACTCGTCGAAGTCTACAATGGCACATGGAATTAATGACGAACCCAACTCGTCGTTGTATGTCAAGAGGTTAATCCTCGAGCGGTCGCCTGGACGAGGATAGTCGTCCATGCAAAGTAATCGCCACTTTTCGTCCAATACTGCTGACTCTGATCCCTGCAAAGCGTACTTTATGAGCCACTGGTGTATGAAACATTGCATTAATAGAAATTACTTAGACTGTTGTTAATAAAAAATGTTTAAAAAATTTATTCGTTCATTCAAATTTATACTCTTAGAGTGGATCACCCCAGCTCGTCATTATATGTCAAAGAGTTAATATACGGCCGCACTCATTTCTCCGGCTCTTGTCCTCTTCTTTTCCTCGAGGAAGAAATTAAGGACTGCGAGAAACGTATCCTTCGCGGTACTTGTGACTTTTAAATCGCACGTTATACTGCTCTTTATTTTATTAGCCCGCTTTCTCCTTCCGCGATTGGAGGACGAGCGACGCGGTCTGTGGCGGGAATATTTTAAATTACCCTTTGGACCGCGAAAATTATAATGGCCGTCGGTCCCTCAAAGTACTTTCGCTTATGCGACGGCGCGTTTGTACGACAAGCGTATCCATTTGGGTACTCGTGACTCTTTAATCACGCTTTTCATTAATTACCCTTTATTCGGTTACCGCGCTTTATTTCTCCAGGATTTAGAAGCGCGCGAAGCAGGTTTGCGGTTTGAAAGAAACGCGGAAACGTGGCTTTTAATTATTTATGCTTTTGAGAAGCGAACACCGACGATTTTCCGCCCTTGCAGTTTTTCACAAAACTGTTTGTGCAGATCGTGTTCGTACTAGAAATACACTGTTCCGTCAGTGTGTAATTTTTTAATCGCGCCGGACATTCGCGTTTCGAAAATCAGTTTCATCGCGAATGGAAAACACGGGATACACGGTGCGGTTGGAAAGAGGTTTACTTTTT
Source organism: Ampulex compressa (assembly GCA_038496175.1). Lineage (NCBI taxonomy): Eukaryota > Metazoa > Arthropoda > Insecta > Hymenoptera > Ampulicidae > Ampulex > Ampulex compressa. Next base: position 105,050 of record JBCFXI010000526.1, read on the forward strand.
ATTCCATTATTTATTTAGACATCACAGTTTGAACGGCTGAGTTTATAGGTGTTACATTCACGATTTTCGCGAAATCAACGAATAGTGGAAAAGTCTTTGGAAGGTGTCACCTTCAATGGTTGGCTAATGTTTGTTTAAATGATCGCCGTGTCTTCAAATAACTTTTCTCCGCAGAAGGTTTTAATGTCCCCCAAAAGTTTCCAATGTTTCTGTACGATCCCTATCGAGTTCCCTTAAACATTTAATTACGGTAATTTGCGTTTATATTTCAATTGCTTGTTTCATTTCACGGCGATGGCGATATTCATTTTAATCGAAATTTAAGTTGTTCGGTTAAAAAGGAAGAGGTTGCATGTGTAAAAGCTTTGCAGGGGATTAAACAACGTGCAATAGGATATGAATATTGTCGCTACTTTTAGTAACAGGAAGACGATAACTAATTGTTTTTTCTTTCTAATCACACCTTTTAGGGGCCCTGCTTTGACAGAGGAGAAGCAATAGGAAGAAGGCACATTTGAGCTCGTGTTTCGGAAGGTGAGATAAAACAACGAAGCGAATAGTAATCGGGCTTGTAATTAATGGTCTCCGTAATTTGTGTCCAAATGGCGACTAATTGCTGACCAGTTAAAGACCTACGCACGAAAGACGAACGGTCACGAAGATCGTTTTCAACAAAGGCAAATAGCGAGGATCACATTTATTCATTACGTAGCTTGTTATCAGTTATACAAGGCCGATTGTCGAATAATAAATAAATATGATTGTAATAAATATAAATTCTAAAGTGGTAATCAATTCATGAATTCTCCTATTATGTAATATAAATTTTATAGTATAAGAAACGACAATTTATATTATTTGTTAAAAATAATTTGAATAGTCATAATTGAACGTGAGGTTATGAATTATACTTTGCACCTAATAGTATTTTGAAAGAACGATTTTTTAAACGAGTATTCTGTTTTGTATTAAAAAATCATAATTTATAGATATATAAGGCTACAAGCATTTATTGAATTAAAAAACGTACTATACATCCGCTTGTATAAAAAATATGCAGTAACATTTTATTTTAGTTCACGACTTACGATTAAGAAATGACAGCCCAGCCTTTTCGTACAGAATAAACGCGAGACGTAAACAAAATTTGACACCGTGGCTGATCGAATGCATGAAACATCAGATCTATTCATAGATTTATGAATATATTCCGATCACGGTCTGCAAACATCGATTGTTTAAATATAGACAAGGGTGTCCTCAAATAAACTGAAAAAATGAAATAAACTTAAAAGATGAATAAACTTCTAGAACAATAAAATAAACTTAACAATTTTATCATAAATCTTTTCGAGTACATTAAGCGATCGGATTTCTTCTTTAACGCCTACCCAAGTCACAATATTACAAATTTCTACTTTTAGGGTTAACTAAAAACAGTTCTCCACCAAACTCGACCAGCAAACACTCATCAACGCAAAACACCAACGCAAAATTCACCAACGCAAAACACTAGAGGAAAGAAACTCCAGAAAGATATTCCTTTTGCTTAACACCGTATTTCAAGATCAGATCTTCAAGCCATATCTCGTAGTAGCATTATCCATCGAGGAGTGCGCAGAAATTTATGAACCGCCTGGATATTCATCGGCGAATCTCCGGACGTTGCCTAACTTTTCATCCAGGAGACGCGGCGAGCATCTCGAAGACGGTAATTTTCGTTCGGCCATGAGTTATATCCAGCTCCTTAATGAGCCACGCATAATGGAATAACCGATCCGGCCCTTTTTTACACGGGCTTCCGGCCTCAGCCGAGTAGCCCACGGCGACGAATTACACGGCGCAACTAATGAACGACTTTTCGTATACTTCTTCTCCCTCTCTCTCTCTGTGTTTTTTAAACATTTTTTTTGTTTGTCCCATTTCAGACCCAGCAGCAATAATGTACAGTAGGCTGGTCAGCCTCGTGGGCCGGGGGAATAAGGCGATAAATGTACGCAGGGCTGCGGAGAGGGGCTGAAGGCGGGGAAGAATGAATTTTCCAAGGGGGGAGAAACATTAAAAATCTCGTAATCCTTATGAACGCCGGTACCGGTATATCAACCGCGATACAACCACCACCACTGCCAGCTGGTATTCATAACGGTCGTAAGTTTCTTTTCCTTTCTATTTCGCCGCGGCAGAAAATCCGGCGGGATTCCGAAAGAGGAAGTCGGCCTCTTATATCAAACTCATTATCCATTGTAATAAAAGGTCGGTCTACCTCATTGTTATAATGATACGTCAGCAGAGATCGGCCGGGCCCAGTTTCGCGGTGCCGAAGTGGATGGCTTTTATGGAGGGAACGCGGTAAATAAGGTTCGAAACGCTTCGATGACGGCAACGTGCATAAAGAGGATTCCTCCGAAGCGATGCTGTTATCAGATTTTTGCCGTGCCATTCTTCCTTCTCTCCATTGTCTTCCCGTCCTTAGGCATTCGGCCGTTTCAGGTATAACGAGGTGTATGGATAATTTTCTAACGTTTTTCCCGATCGACGGGGTGGTATCTTGGTTCTCTCTTTGCAGGATGGAATGTCTGGCGCAGTGCTCCTTCCTTTTTTTTTCTCTTTTCCCGCGACAAGCGATAAATACCCTTCCGCATCTTTCTACATTTGTCGGTTTCTCTTTTTATCCTTCTTGTTTAGTCGTCGGATGGAGAAAAATTCTTTGGCTCGATTTGTACGATTCTCAGAATTCTGATGCCGAGACTGTGCTTTATATGGACGAAAATGATTTGGCAGTTACTTGTAATGTAGAATTACTGTACGTCGGTAAGTGTATTTTAAAGAGCAGGTAAAAAGCGTATCTTTATTTCCTCTCCCTTGTCTCTCAGCACGTTACAAGGTAACATAACTATTGTAGTAAAATGGCGTTAGTAAATATATAGTTTATTAGAAAAAGGGTTGAAATATATGCACAGACTATCAAAACTATTATTGACAGATAAATAAGAGCACTGGGTTTGGAACGAAACTAGGCTTCGTACTTCTTAACCGATCTTCACCTCGTACTTCTTCGCGATACTTCTCTAAAACTCGCGACTCGCAACTAAAAACTAAACTTACGCTTACGTACATTGTCTTATATACTAGAATCCTCGCCCCACTCCTCGCCATTCCTCAGGGATCTCCCCTTATTTTCTGCACGGCGGTTGGGTTACTCCTCTCTCCAATAAACTTACAAACCTTCCATACCACATTAACACATCTCAAGACTATCGCCTATATTATCGATACGCAAGCAACTACGCCACAACCAAATCGAACACACCCCCTTATTAACCCACAAAAGTACACACGAGCAGCCAATCCTCCTCCCCAGAATCAAAAAAGATCTCGAGCAAGGCGCAGAGTCGCGACAATTTTCTCACACGCGTGCCAGTTAGAGCACCCGAGGCGCGTCCAGGACTCTCGATTCCATCCACGTGGATCGGCAAAGAAGTCTCCTCTTATTGCAGCCGCTGAATTACCCGATCTCCAGGCGTCCAGATAACGAGAAACAAGGAGTCGGTCTCGGTTTCGCATAATACATTCGCCTGCACTTACATTTCCCCCCTCCCTCCCCCCTTCCCCCTCCATCCCAGTTAGACGTCCGTTGAAACGAACCGAAATGAGATGGTAATGGGACGATTTCCACGGCGCAGTCGTCATCGAATGCGCGAGAAAATCGACTAATCCGACAAGCTGGAACGCAGGAGGGTTCGCCACGCGAGGATCGTATCTCTGTCCGTGAGAGCGGGCAAAACCTCGGCGGGTGAAAGAGGGCGGAGGAGGAGGAGGAGGCAGGAGGGAGGGAGGGAGGGGGGAAGACAGGTAGGAAAAAGGAATCACTGGAGGTTCTCGAACGAGGAGGAACAGTCGACTGACTTGCATTCACCGCATCGAAGCGCCCGCGGCTCTTCTTCCTCCATTTCTCTTCCTTTTTTCCGCTCCACCTTTCTTCCTGCCCCCTCTCGCTCCCACCTCCTTCAGCCCCTCTCACTCCAGCGCCGCGGCGGCGGCCTGAAATCAAGACCAGCTACCGGCTCCTTCTTTTTCGATCATTATAACACCATACGCCGTGGCACCGGCTCCGTCCTGGTTAAATCCAATTATTCTTCGCTTCTGCCCCCCCCCCTCGTCCCTCCTGAGGGGTTTCGTTTTGTACGCCGAGAATCCGGCCGGTTTCAACCATCCAGCGACGTCGTATCGCCTCGGCTATCGGCGGACAATTTCCCGGAAAATAACCCGGGTGGGGTAATGAAAAGCTAAACCGACGCAATTTGAACTCCGAGCCGCGCTCCCATTTTTTGCTCCCCGCTTAAGAGCGAGGCCGCGGCGCTCGAAAGTTTGAAATTAATTTTATGGAAATATGTGCGGAAAATTCGGAGGATCTTCGCGTTCGCTGTTTTAGGTGTATGGTGTGGTGATGTTTCGATGGGTAGTTAACAGGTGGAATGGGGTGTTGCGATGAGGACGTAGGTTGGTTTTTGTTATTCTTGGCGAATGCTCTTTGGTTTCTTTATGGGCACACGTTGCACGGTGGTTGCACTGGGCGGAACGGTGGGTGCTGATGGAAGTTTCGTTGGAATGAGCGAGGTTCGAGGTCTGTTCGTTATCTCGAGTGTTTTTTAATGCGGGACGTATCCTGTGCACATGCCGACGAGTGGTTTTAATAACGGATTTTATGGATCAAATGTGCGATACCGAGGATTGTAACAAAATTCGAGACGCTCTCCGCGTGAGGTTCGTTGTCATTGATAGTGTGCTGATTCGATTTGCTCCTCGCTTGATCGCAAAGCCTCTACTTCGACGCTCAAGATTTTTAAATAATATTTATAGAGCTTTCGAGCGTCTTTGCATTCGCTTTGTTAGGATTCTCGTGCGCTGATATTTTAATAAGCTGTTCGAAGGTGCAATATTACCCCTTCTGTTACCCTTGGTAAATCTTCTTTGGCTTCTTCATGTGCACATTGCACGGTGGTTACTAAATTGAATAGTAAACGATACTCATCAAATATATATCATACTTCATCATACTTCGTCAAAACGACCAAGATTCAAAGTTTTAACCCTACCATATATCCCGTGTAATTTCAACAACAGATTCCATCGATCAAATGTTCAACACCAAGGATTGTAACAAAACTCGAGTAACCTTCCGCATAAGAGTTCGTTAATGACGATTGTAAGGCAGGTTCGCGGTTAGATCTCAATCTCGAAATATGCCGCGCCTCGTACCGCGAGACTTTCTTTTCGCGAATCGCTTTCCACGTACAATACACTGTCTACATTTGAGACGAATCGCCTCCCGGATCCTGGCTCGCATTCTTATCTTCCGCGTCGCGTAATCGTCCATTATGCGGTTGCCACGAGCTCAGGGATGGAGGGGCGCTTTGCGGAAAATACAAGGTGAAGATAATGAAGATACGGATGAACGTACGAATGGGAGGGTAATGAGATGGCGAACGAGGACCACGAACCACGGTATTCAATCACGCTCCCGGAAGTTCTACTTCACGTTTCTCGCTCTTTCCCTACTCCGGATCGAGACCCCCGAAGCCAGAGTTCCTCTCCACATTTATCGGACGTTTGAGTTATCGCCTGACTTAAACCACGAGATCACGGCGCCATTATCTCGCATATACAAGGACCGGCTGATACAGTCGTTAAATCGGGGAAAGGATAAGGCGAATATCGAAAATAACTTGGTTCTCCTTTGAACGTTTTCTTTTTTTTTTTTTTCATGGATACTGACTTTGGACATTTATTTAAAATCTGTGGTCGCTTATTTTAAGATCAGGGGTAAATATTTCGCCGACAAAGTGTTATCTAAAATACGTATTGTTCTCTGCAAACGATTATCTTTCGTAGGCATACCTATTGTATGCCAAATCCGAGTGCGAACCTAAAAAGTGCACTGATCAATTAATTTCCTACAGCTAACTAGAGAAAATTAATCGGAGAATTAGAGAAAAAATACTTTTATCGAGTTTTTACTTTTATAGCAGTCAGTATAACCTTTAGATACAACGATCAAAACTAAAAGCTTCACCGCTTATGCAGAAATAAATAAAGAATATGTGTCCCAAAAAGGAATAACGTTAAACAATGGATTAATCTCGACGATACACGCATGCCAAAAACTTAATGTCCATTAGAGAAAATTCGAAAACTTAAAAACACCTGTTCTCCAAAAGAACATCAGACGGCTTCATTATCCGAGGCACAGTGTCAAAGGGGATCGAGTTGTACAAAAATGTGAACCGTTTAAAGAAATCCCCATCCAGGTGTGTCCTCGTCAGTCCCCCGTTTGCAAAAGCAAACTTCGGACTAAACTTCGAATTAATCCTGGCAAGGATAAGCGAGCACTCCGACGCGTTAATCTCTTAAATCAAGAAGCCACTTACATCGAGGGTCTTATGCAGGTGTAACTCGACGGTTATAATATAGAGATGTAATAATCTTCGCGCCTTCCGCCCGCGCCTCAGCCAGGCGGGCCCCTTATCCCTCGCACTTTTTCAAAGCCCACTTCTCGCTCGTAAACCGACCTTATAAAATCAGGATCAGAGCGGCCACTTCGTCTTTTAGCATTAGGCCACTGTAAAGATCGGCCGCCGAGTGGCCGGCTTAATCCAATCATTTTGAGCTTCCCGCTTCCTCCTTTTCTCCTCGTGAAACATCTCGCGCCATTCCGGGAATCTCGCAGCAGTGGGAGTCGAAGGAGGACGGACGGTTATTAAGAACAAGCAGTTCGAGTCCTGGCCAATCCTTTTTCCAGGCCAATCTTCTTAATACGGTTTAACTCATCGCCTTGCACTCGACAATTTTCTAATGCTATTTTAGCCCTTGGCGTACGAATGCCGCTGTATTCGTGATATAAATATTCAAAGAAATGAAATTCCAAGAAATCTTCTATTAACGAGGAATGTTAAGGGATGAAATTATAGGAAAATCGAATATCGCCCTACTGGTGGTATGACGTGATATTTCGAAAAATGTGTTATGTGATCGGCAGTTGTGATGAAGCAATTGACTTGTTAAAATCCCATCGAGCTACTGATCGTTGTTCTAGAAAATTCCGCCTCTTCGTTAAGGGTTGATTTAATTTTGTAATTTAGGAATCATTTATTAATTGTGCCAAACACACTGGTGGTCAAAAGAAAGATTATTCTATACAAATAGTGAATGTAGTCGACTGGAATTTTAATCCCATAAGACTGGATGGAGAATTGAAATAAGTGTGTGAACATTGCTCCGTTACACCACGAATCCATACTCGTGTAATCTGCTTCTACCAATCGAGTACCTTTCAATTATTTTTCCTCGAAACTTAATTTTCTTACCAAGAAACAATAATTGGGGCTGGAGAGGGTTAAACTGACAGCGAGCATTGAAGTGAGGAATACATATGTATATCTAGAGCGCAGTTATCATCGCTTAAAACGCGCACAAATTGCGAAAATCTAATAAAAACCGATGCAAGACTTTGGCCGTGTTCCTACGATAATTTCCAGCGATATAAGTTGCCCTCGAGCGAATCTGAGCCACTCCCATTTTTGCGGATCATTATGAAACTACGAGGAGCATCGAGTCCGTCTCGAATAATCCAATTACTTCCTACTCCTTTTTCCTGGTCTTGTTCTATCCAGAACCACGAGTCTGCCGCGGGTTTTTGCAGGTTTTCTTGCGGGCGCGAGGAACATCGGGTGGATTCGATTATTGTCGACTGCCCTTTTCTCTTAACATAATTTTACAGCACATTCTTCGAACAAAGATCAGATACGTTGCTCTTGTCCCGAGAGACAAAAGTGCGCAGGAATTTAAGTCGTTGACTCCAGCGGATTTATTACCCCCAATGTAAAATGAATTAACAACGTAAGTCGAATCGATGATTACAAGCATAGTAAAGATTTTAACCGCCAAAATTTTTGCGTCTTTATCTTTTTTAAGATGACTCTATCGTTCACTATATTTCTATTGTTTGTTTGATACATTTATTAATTACAATGCATAATATTTTAGTGAGAGAGGCAGATCGTTAGATTCTTGTATATATACGATCAAAAATCGTCGATAAATCTAATAAAGCGGTGTGAGAAATCAAAGAGCTACTCGATGTGCTACTTCCTGAACGTGGATTTTATTTATGCCTGTTTTCTTACTTTAAAACGCGGCCTAATCTTATCAGGCATATCGTATTACCGCGCTGTAATGCGTCGCAAAATGAATTTAAATTGCGCGAGCGATACTTTGCTTTATTCCTCTTCCCCTCCCGAAATGGTAAGGTAAGAAGCGATAAACGACGGAACACGAATGAAGTCCGACCGACTTACAAGAGACTATTACTGATCCCGCTCGGCTTAAAGTCTCGTCATGGCCAAATCCGCTTATTCCTGCTTCCTTCTTTGAGATACTGCTTTAAAACCCCGGGTCAGAATCTTCCAGATCCGGGGACTCTTCGTTACGTATAGAGTAAAAGCAAATGCACCTGCAGGCTTATTTTCACCTTGCCGGAAGGGAGCTCTCGAGCCAGATCGAGTCTACCTATTAGGATTGGATTTATTAATTATTTGTATTCTTGCTTGAAATACTCTCGATTAATCTGTGCTGTGTCGATATTAAGTATATGATCGAGTGTTAAATAGACTGTGGGTTTGAAAGTGGAGGATTCGTCTTGATTATTGCTTCCAAGAGCATGATCACTGCAGTGGTCCACGTTAAAGATCAAGATAATAGATGCACAAGTTGAATAAGTGTGTCAATGTGGATTAAAAATGTGATATATATGTAGTTTGTAGAGATGCTGGTTCGAAGGATATACGAAATGGTAAAAATTTAGACTAAGTAAATGTCGATAACACGTGTCGCGCCGATTTTCGTGGCAAACCCACGTATGATTTTTTACTTCATCTCCAATGCACGGTACTATAATATAAATGACGGTACACTACGCGATTGTGATGTTTCAATTCTATCACGACGCTTGAGAGCACCTATCGTGTAAATGAAATAGACGAACGACACAGAACATTTCACTTTCCACAATGGATTTCCATGAAATCCTAATAATCGTAAAATATTTCTTCCAATGCCGCACACCTACGTCGCATTACTTCAAATAACAGGGTACTGTTTTCTCATGTACTTTACACGGGCATAAACGTAAACCAACAGGGTTTACAATGAAAGTATCAACCCATTATTTACCATCGTCCCTTTTTTGGGATGCTCGTTCTTTATATATTTCTACCTAAGCAGCAGAACCTTTAGTTTCGATCGTCGTACCTAAACGTTATACCGACCGCTATAATAGTTACAAACTCGATAAAAATATTTTTTCTCCAATCAGCTTACTATAGTAAATTAATTGATCGGTGCATATTTATTTCTGCGCTTGGCTTTGGTACATAACGGGTTAAAATCCTAGTCTCTCCCGTGGCGAGCATTTTCCCCGATAAACGACGAGAAGGCGGAAAAAAGAAACAATCCTGGAACGTCTTTCGTGGGCGCGGAATGCAAAGTTTAGGAACAAAAAGGGAGAGAGGCGTCGGTGGGTGGCGAAAATCGAGGAACGGACGTTGAACGGATCGAATTAGAAGCCAAATTTTCGAGCTGCCGACTTTAAGTCAATTGCACCTTCGACAGTCCCGATACTACGTCGAGTGAGCCTTCCTGCCGGGGATCCAATTATTTCACCCTTCCTACCGTTCTTACGGCAGCCTTTTTTAGGGCTCGGCCAAATCGATCGGGAGAACAAGCGGATCGAGGATCTCTCGACAACGACAAACGACTTCGTGTCCAGAGCAAACTCGATTACTCTTTAACCGGTTAGTTCTTCAAGGTATCCATCTTGCGCGACGAGGGACTCATTATCGGCAAGTTCGAGGGGAACGAAAAGGTCGTGGCGCCTTGCATAACTCGAGCGAGAAATTTTACAGATGGGAACCAACTAGGTGGGAGTGGCCTCTCGTAACGATTCTTCTTGTACTCCTGGACGCTGTTGGCGTATATACGCGCTCGATCCTTCCAATGTTTGGGTATCGATTGACGTGTCGTTATTGCTCAGTAATTCTCACAGTGTTAATCTTTTAAACTTTGGTACCGTTACATTTTCCAGAAGTACAGGGTTTGCGTGACAGCATATTGAAATAATCAGCCTTGTGTATAAAGTTACTAGGAAGTTGATGAAGTCTATAAACGAGAGTCGTTAAAACTCTTATTGCTGTTCATCGATATTATTACGCGTGTCGTATGGATATCGAGATTTTTGTAATAAGCACGTCCACGATTATCCCTTTTTTGAAGTGAAACTTCTTTAGGCGCGATAGAGTGAATTGGCCTGGATCAGGCGAAAAGTGAAACGCTTCTCCTTCTTCGATTTCGATCGACGGTTGAAAAGAAAGAGAGAATGTAAGAGGTAGTGATAGGTGTTACGCAAGTGGTTTTTCGTTCGTTATTACGAATATATTATGGAAAAGACAGTGGCGGAGAGAAGAGTCGCGAAGCATCAGCGAGAGAGCACAAAAATTTTCTAGAGGCACGCTCTATTAAAATATATTATTGCTCTCAATTTATCTTCTTCTTTAGTAAAAACCTCTTACAAATTCAGTTCGCCTATCGTAAACCCCTAATTGCTTTCATAAAGTATGAATTAATAGAAATCAACGAATAAACGAGATATTTCGTTTAATCAAGACAGATGTCCCTCCATCAAATCCTATTTCCCAATCCTGAAGTAACAAAAACCCTCAAAAATCGTCGATCAACGCTCCAAACTCAAAAAGTGTCACTTTTAACCCGCCAGAGTCTCACGCGTATTTTCCTTTTTTTTTTATGCCACCGCTCATCTCAGTCACCGAATTTTTCGATTTGCGACAACCCTTTTAATCGATGATTAAACAAACATTCATCAAGCGTGTCTCGCCATACAAGCCCAAGTCTGTCGTTCGGGCACCGCTATACCGCGGTTTTTCATTTCATCCTTTGATCAAAGTCACTTTGCGTTCGCGGAACGAGGAAGGCTGTCTCCCATAAAGGCAGAATTTCCGCGAAACGTTGGGCCGGTATATGAACAAAATACCGATGGGCGCTTAATTTTCGGTGCTCGTCTTTGGGACAAAGCTGGCCAAGGCATGCGCACGCCCAGGCGCGTGGGCATATTCTGCCCGCGATAAATTCGTCCTCCGCCCTCGAGCAGCCCTCGACAAAAGGGCGTAGTTGGGTTAGATAGACAGAGAGGAAAGATGGCGGAACGAGGTAAAGGATGAGCAGTTGCGCATGCGCATGGGCTACTTGTGTATGGGATTGGAGAATTTATTATAGTTTAAATCGTGCGAGAACGAGAGTGAACAGTTTGTTATCTCATTTCTGAAGTTTGTGCGAACAAGAGCGAATTGTTTGTTATCACACTTTGTGAACTTTCTGAGAAGTTTAGTACAGATTACGAGAAGAAAAGTGGACGACAGGATAAAGCTTTCGATCTTTGCAGTATCTTAGCGGAATTAGGACTTGTCGAGGTTTTTAAGTCTTCCAGTTTACCTTAATGTGACTTTAAAAAAAGCTCGAATTTAGTATAAGCACAGGTATTTAAATGAAATTTCACAGGTATTTAAATGAAATTTCATTTAAAATACCTGTGAAACGATAGCAGATCCCAAACTTTCTTTATGGATGTGCAAAATCCGGAAGCTGCAGTCAGAGAACGATGAAGAAGGTGCAAAAAGTGGAAATGAAAAATTGGAGGGAAAGATTAAGATAAGAATGAGCGGGAGAAGGGAATGCAGAAGGAGACGGATAAGGAACGAGGGAGAGAGAGGGTAAAGAGATGCTGTGGATGGAAAGAGACACGGAAAACCAGTGGCAGAAGTGAAACCTGTAAGTAATACCGATTCGTGGTCATTAATCGAAGCGTCCCTGTGGATGTGATTATTTTCATGAGGTTTCAATTTAAATCAAACGCAGACTGTTAACCGTATTTCATCGTGCATCAGTTTCAATTCTCAGTTACATTTCACTCAGTCTGCAAACAACCCTATCAAAATCAATTATCTTATTCTTAAAAGATTCCTTTTATTATACACTTCTTAATCGATCCCTTTCCTCCTTCAACTTTTCTCTTCGCGTCGAATAGAAATTTATGTTGCTCCCTTATTCATAATTTCATCCGTAGGATTTCGTAGTTTTTTATTGTAAGAAATAACCATTGTAAGAAACACCTCCTGACAAAATCAATCTTCTCTTTTCAACGAGAGCATCGCATATGTCTGTGCAATTTTTAACAAGCATGAAAGAGGCGTAAGTATTATGAAGTTTAATTTAAAATAAACCATTGATAATCCCGTTGCCTCTCGATGCGACGAGAAAAACCGATTGATTTACAAGTGAACGTCCAGGCTAGAGATTCCATTCCTTTTGCAAAAGTGGTAAGTAATTATTGACCAAGGTCCCTCATCGTATCCAAAGCCGATCTTTCACTTCTACCATCCTCCGTCCTCTGTAATGGTTGTACCTTCATTCGCTTCGCAAGCTGTGATCCATTTTGCCATTGGATTTACCCGGATGTCGAACTGTTCACGCAGCCTTCCGCGCCCCGATGTTCCGCCAAATGCGTCGAAAAGGGCGACAGACGTGTGCCAATGGTTGAACACCCAGCGATGTCAAATTTTCGCATTGGCGGCCCGAATTTTCCGGTTTTGTTTCGAGCCTCTGCCGACCGCAGATACCAAATTTAGGGTGGAAACATTTTTTTCCTGCTTAAAACTTGACCGCAGAGATAACCACGGATAATCGATCCCTCGGTTATTACAAACGTCGATGGCCAACGATGTGATTTTTTGTTACGATGGAAAAACTCTTTCTGCGCTGTTGTAAAATTTTGTTTTTGGACGGTACAGATCGCGCTTCGTTTTACATTGCGTCTATTTTTATACGTTGTTCTTATCTCTTTATTTTGACCTTCCCTTACGCTCGTTCACTGGCGTTTGAACAATCGCATATTTTTTCAATCTAAAATCGTCATCAGTGCTAATCTCACATTTATATCTACGTTTATTTCTTTGCTATGTAGAAGAGGATTTCAATCAAGAAATCACTTTTCTTGTTCAATTGTCTATACTGATCATATAAAATCATTTGATGTGGAATCTACTTTCTTAAACTAAATTCTGATTTATGTAAATATATTTATTAGCAGTTGAAAATAAAAATTTGGCGACCAGTGCCCTGTAAATTTCAATATATCACCGTCAACACATTATATACTGAATTTTCCATTCGACGATTTAGAATTATTATCGCTGAATTTTCCGTTCGAGCTTTTTAAAATTTTCCTTGCAAGTCGAAAAATTAAAGAGGAATTGTTTCTTACCGATTATAAAAACCGTAAAGCGTACGTTAGAAGCAAATTGTAATAGCATGACAAGATATACCCTGTATGAGTCACACGAGAATTAAAACTAAATCCCAAGCTATTAAAAAAACTATGAAAAAAAATATGCATTAAAAAATTAAAAGCGTTGAGGCTCCTATTTCGACGATCAGCGACGCGGACATTCCACGGCAGTGTATGATCATGATAATTTCATCGGCGCCTCGCACACTCGCTCTTTTCGTCGCGAATCATCGTCGAAAGTCTGCTGCCGTCGCATCTGTCCTCGTCTCCAACTCGGGCCAAATTGTATTTAACTAAGAATAGCCCTGCGCCGTTTCGAAATATCGTCTGACGCGAAGCCTTTAATCCTTTTAATCCCTGAAGTCCTAATCTGCTTAGGGCTGTCAAACTCTGAGGCGCATTAATTTATACGGCGACCCTGATTATTTAGACTTTCCATCGCGCCGTTTATAAATATTTACTGCCTTTAATCACGGCCACGGATGTTTCCCGGGGGGCGGCCTCTCGATGCGTCTGCAATCGCGTCCGGTCTGGAAGTTGATTTTCGTGAACGAAAATTATGGTCAATAGACAAGAGATCTAGAAAATAAGTCTAAGGCTAAGAATCGCGTCGAAATTTCCTTCGTTGTTTTTTCCGATTATTCCATGATTCGTAAATTTATATTCTCGGTTTAATATCGAGGAACACGTCATGGCTGTGGTTTTTACTGGTTTAAATACCAGAATAAACGACCTTGATCATCTATGTCGATGATTCAGTATTAATATACTTTCAGTATTAATACTTTTCAAAAATAATTAGCTTTATTGTTTTTAACACTAGCCCTACCAGTTAGTTCTTGGTGCAAAAAGAGTACTAAGAAGAAATTAAAGTAGATCGATATAACTTTTTCACGCTCTACAGTAAAATCATGAAGAACCTCAAAAAATACCCTCTTATCAAGTACAGCGATTATTCTATGAAGCGATCGATCGATCATTTTCACCGCTTCCGTAGGTTTAGTGTTAACCTAACTATTTATACGGATAAAACAAACAAAGTTCACCGCACTAAAATATGGATGGCTTTACTTAAAATCGTCAGCTGTAATTTTACATTTCCAAGATCGTCTTGTAATTGCAGCTTCTATGGAAAAAATATATGTACCGGTCGACTTGAGAATCGTCTTCCTTCTTTAAATCCGTTAAGAGGGTCAGGCGATAATTCTTTCAGCCAAATGAGCTCAATAAACGATGGCGCGACTTAAAGAAATAAAAGCCATCGACGGACTGCCCATTAACCGTTGTAAACGAGAGACGCGGAATAACTTCCGGTGTCGTGAAGCATCGTAAAGCAGAAGATACGCGGCAGTATTTTTCCACGGGGAATATTACGAATGTAAAATCCCATTTGGGCGCAACAGCGTCGATCACGTGGCACCGCAGTGCAGAAAGCCAAGTTGGCTCACTCAGGAATTCGCGGAAAATACGTACATTGGCGCGTTCTGGCGGCACGTTCACAAATTTCCTCTTGTTTTTCCGCGGGACCCCCGTTCGGCCGTCTATCCGAAAAACGAAGGAAGCTCGACTTTTTTCCGCCCATAAAATCGAGAAACCTCCACCGATGGCAAGATCGCAACTCACGGAAGTTACGCTTAATTCCTTTTCCTTGAGCACAGCTGTATATAAATTTCGTAGGTCGAGTGACATAGGAGTCATCGATGATTGACATTCGAATTTCTATGTAGACTACGTCAGTTACTGGTGACTGACAGTGTAACACATGATATAAAACTAAAAAATTTACATTGTTTTGAGTAATTAAATATCCTCTACTATAATAAGAAACAATGGACCCGATATGTTTACACGCTAGCATCGAGTAAGTTTCAATTTCTCTGAAACTTCGCATTGCTATATCACAATACCAGCGCGCTTCTAAGCAGCGCGCGTGGACTGACTAGAATGTCCGTATAAATTCGCATGGCACTCAACGCGTTAACCGTATCCTTGTCCCATCCAAAATTCTCATCGAGTAATCCTCCCTGACTCTCGAATAAAAGCGATGCGTGAACTGAAAGAGAGAGTTCCTAATTTTGTATCTATGACGAGTCACGTCCCATTTATCACATCGAGACCTGAATGAAGCTCGTTATCAATGGCGTTGAAATAATTCCTCTTTACACCACGATCGTTCCAAGGGAAAATGACTCTCGCGGCTCGAATCCAGGAGGAATTCGAGGACGAGGCCTCGTTGATTTTCCTGAAAGAAACGTTTCGGGGCACGCATCGAGCTTAATGGCTAGAGAATGAGCTGGTGATGGACGCGAGACAAGGTGGTCTGTAGGAGCGTAAAACTCGATGCCGATGCGCAGCGGGAAGATGACAGGCGCGGTGAGAAGCACAAGAGAGCGGCGATCCTCCGGGATGAAAATAAAGAGGGTCGAAGGAGCGTTAACGAGCGACAAGGAGGCATGATTTATTTGACTGGTGCCCGGTCCCGCGGCACAAAGAGCCCAACGATAATAATCAAGTCGAAATAGGAGAGCGAAATGCGCGGTGGAATCAAAAGTTACTCGGGAAAAATAAGCGGGCGCAGGGATCGGAAATAAAGCGGGGGAGGTCTAAGGGTGTGGGCGTGTAAACAGAATGCTGGAATAATAATCCTTACTGAAATAACCGGCGCGAAGTCGAGAAAAAGTAGGGCGTCGATCGCGAGTTGCGATAATGGAACGTACGTGAGGAGCGATTTGTAGGATTTTGATTTTGTACGACGGAAAAGCTGGCGTAGACACTCGTTCTACTTTGTACGATAGTTTATGCAACGTGATTTAACACTGAATCCAGAAGCTACTCTCTGGCCTTATTTATGTGTACCACGTGAATCCTTAAAGAAAAAGGGTATTACTAAGCGATGTCGATAGATCGATAAAATGATCTACATTCTGCGGTTAAATCATAGAAATTTCAAAAAATGCCATCTTACGAGGTACAGCGATTTTTCTAAGAAACAATCCTGGATTTTAGTGATCTTAGCGAGCATTCTAATTTTCGTACTTAATAATTTAATTAATTCTCCATTTTTAGACTTAATAATTTAATTTATATTCTCCATCTGGTTTGTTGGAGTTAGAATTTCTCTGTCGACAGGACCACGCTGTGGGTGAGAAAGTTAATCACTGATGCATGGCTCAGAAATAATTAAGGTTTACTAAATTTAAGAATTAAATGAAATTGCAGAAGAATATTAAGACATAAATGGAAAACAAGGGGTGGAAAAAATTGGATGCTGGGATAATCAGTTTTTTAAAAAACCGGTCGTTTGATCGTTTTTGTAGGTTTACTATCAAGACTAACATTACATACTTGTGATGTATTTACGCGTGATAAGTACACGCGAAACGTGGTTTCTTATTGCAAAAGTTTCCGCACATCGTGACCTCGTTAAAGAAAGGTTTACGGTCGTTTTTAGGATTATTATTTCGCGGCTGTTGGAACTTTCTTTCTATCAAACTATAGTACAAGTTCTATATTATACTCATATCTATAAATTAGATTAAAATACGTCTTATTACAAATGACGCGCATCGTAGACGTGGAACTGCGATCAAACGATATTGTTCAGCGTATGTCCTTCTAAAATATCAAATTCGTTTCATCCTTGAATGAAAAAAAAATCTTCTTCAAAAATCCACAAAGTTCCTAAAAAAAAATCCTTAAAGTTCTTCAATCGTCTTCGAAAATCCTCGCAGAACCAAGAAGCATTTGAAAAATCACACGTCCCTTCTACATAAACTCATTTCTAACAACATTTCAATTACGCATTTTACCAATTTCCCCATCGTCCACCCCAAACTTTACCATTATTTTTAGACAGTTTAGTAGTAATACTTTTATACTAGTAATACTTCACCATTTGGACAGTAGTAGTAATACTTTCCTACTATTAAAAACCTAGGATAAAATCACCTAACAAAACGCTCTTAATCCCATCCACTTTATCTCATTTTAATATCCACGATTCTAGCGCGGTCGGGGTCGAAGTGTGACGCGATAATCTAAAAGAAATTCGGTTTACAGAGGTTTAAAGCGGCTTCCCTCGAACCTGAATAATCGATCGATCGTCGGCCGGGGCAACGAATCGGCTTTGCGCCGCGGCATAAGGGAGGAGAAAATTAACGAGAAATTGTTAGCCCGTGTCGTAACGCCCGACGGTATTTCGGCAAACAAAGGGTCAAGTGCACGCGGCGCACCGAGGGCGGCTCTCTCTCTCTCTCTCTCTATCTCTCTCTATATTTGAGAGAGCCGAAGTTGCGATAACGAGCCGCGCTTACATCTGTGTAACTCGAACTTTACGTTCCGCGGCCCGAGAATGGTATCGCGATACGGCCGGGAACGGATTCGATATCTCCGGGCATAATAAGTAGAAAATATGGAACACGTTATTCCATTGCGGTCCTCGGTTCAGGAGGAAATCGATTTTATATGTGTAACGAGAGTGTACTCCCTTGGTCGATGCGATTGGCTCGGCGCTCCGATCGATCGGGATGGAATTTTGATCGAGACACCGGAGAAAAGAAATTTGGGAATGTCGGAGAGTGATCGTCGGGATTGGATCGAATTTATAAAGCGAGTTCGATGGAATTGGGCGGGCAAGCTGAGGAGGGGTATCGATTAAATAGAAGTTTCGAGGAGTAAATAAACTCAAGCGATTGGTCCGTCGGATTCAGCAAATCGCGAGTGATAAAGAGGAGGGAAAGGCGATATATAGGAAGACGTGATAATTGATATCGAAACTTTATTATACGTAAGACAAATCGTAGGGATTTCGAAAGCGACTCGGTTAGCGGACGAAGCGGAAACTCTTCTCTGCGGGGAAATTTAGCGGCTTAAGGATCACGTTGGCTTATATTTTATTTCCGAGCTCGGCTTCGGGATTCGTAATGTACCGAGTGTACATTCGCTTGTCCCGGCTTTCACTAGGAGCATCCATACGCTTCGCCCTCTCGGAATTTCATCGAGCATTATACCAGAGGGGGCATCGGAGCCTCGAGACACCGAGCCGAGACGCGGTCCGAAAAAGGTTGGGAAGCACTGATTTGAGCCGTATCTTTCGGTTTTCATCTCCACGATTCCCGGGGGCGCCTCTGGATTTGCTCAGTGGAGTAGTCAGCTTAATCCCAATACGCCACCTCATTATAATCCTGCTGTTGGCCAATAACGATACCCCGTTAAATGACCAACGATTTCCCAACCCAGTTCGCGTTATCGCGACGGCTACATGCCCCCCTCCCCCCCTCACCTGTCCTGCTCCAGGATTAGTCCTTGGGGCAGTGTCACTCGCGTTTACAGGATTAGAGGAGGACTGTCTTAATTTCCTAATGAAGCCTCCGAGATCCTCAGGGCCGTATCAAATCCTCTTCGCGGCGCATGAGCGCATTGCTGTGCTCCCTAATCGCTCTGGCCAGGCCATCAATGGACTCTAAACTCCCGTGTATGGATCAAATCCTGGTCGCATTAAAGCAATATATTCCCATGCTTTTCAATCGGCCCGTTTAATCTACCGATAGGTGGTTTTGGTTGGACGCTTATGCCAGGTGTTAACTTTAACGGGAGCGCTTAAATCATATCCGTTAATATTGAGGGCGTGGGATATGGCTAAATAAGATGTAGATAGACGTGCAAATTTCTAATATATACACGAATAATGTTCTATGGAATTTTTGTTATAAATATTGTATATTAGAATATGTGATTGGTTGGAATAGAGATTTTTTTTATTAAATTAGTACCACTTCAGGGTCGTCGAATTTATTCTGACGCGGACTATTACATCGCGTTATGGAAAATGTAGGTTGATATGTAAAGTACAGTGACCTTGAATAAATCATTTGAATAACCTTCATATATTTTTTTTTTATATATAAAAACATGCAACATGAGGTGCAGGCATCAAAGCCATGTACATCATATTTAGTCCATTTCTCTTTACTTTTAATGATAGGGAGGATAATTTAGGTGTTCGAGTTAAAATCAACTGCCTGTGTATGTTGTTTAGGTTGGAAAGTCTTGGCATACAACATTTCCAAGGTATAAATATTACGTGCTTGGGTTTTTGAGTTTTTTATTGTGCCAGGGTGTGTTTATTTGTAAGGGATAATTTTAAGTATCGCTGTTTTATAATTACGGTGATAACGTGATTACGTCAGATTCATGTAGATAACGCTTTGGTCGTATAATGCTAATCGAGGATGTGGATGTAGGCAAGCTTTGAGTTCTGGGAACATGTTTAAAGGCAGAGTAAGCATTGAAAAAGTATTGATATATTACGCTTCTTCGATATTTGAAAAACATAGTACACGATAAATGATGTATACTTGTACAACATTAAGAACATAATGTAAGTCTATGTGATCGACTTGCGTCGACAGCATTCTGAGATTTGTCCAATTCAGCAGTGCAATTGTGATGGACGGAGGACAAGCGTAGAATGCACAATGATTGACACAGAGGAGAAGTTAGATAGTAGATATGAGATCCGTGAATATGTGCGTGAGAATTCGAAGATAGATAAATCTGATAGCGATGAAAATGTTAGATAAAATATATTATCCAAAGAAATACATCCCAAGAATAACGTGTCCTAGAATAAATAAGAAATATCACACGCGTTCTTTTCCATTGTATAAAACGTTTACTCGAATCATTTGCTTAAATTAAGTAAAACATTTACTTAAAAACGATCTAAAGTAATTCACGACGCATTAATTCCTTTGGACACCAATTAGCCAGCGTATTAAATTAAATTCTTACAGAGAACTACGCTTCGTTCAATTTATCCCACACATTATCCTTATATTTTATTCCGAAATATATATATATATCCTTCTTAAAATATGATTTTAAGCGAGGCGGGATTAGGAGTCGAGATTCGCGATTAAAAGTTAAGCCACTCGGAGTTGTGGGTTAAAGTTACGATGTTATATCGAACTTTATCTAATTCCGGCCGAAATGGGGCCAACGTGGTCGCAAGGAAGAAGGGTTACGAGGACAATCTTGAACTCTTTTTGCTCCTCGAAGAGAACTGCCCCGAGGCTCGCTTTCATCGATAGCAGGGCGGAGGCTTGTATGCATATGAACTATTCTTATCTATATCTCGATGAGAGAGCCGAGGGTAGAGGAACTTGCATCCACGATGGAGACTATACTCCTCAAATAAGACGCTTCGATCTTTTAATGTAGCCATAAATAACGAGATGACCGATCTGTTTTCGATAAGTCGAACGCTTTTATGCAGTCACGGCGTAGCCCGGAGCTCTTAATTTTCTCGAGATGAAGATCGAGCATGTCACTCTTTTATTCATGCATGCATACATCCTATTTGCTTTACGGTGAGTTTTACGGCTACGGGTAGATTATTCCCGGGATTTGCAAGTAAAATACCTTCGTTTTAGGGGGTGGGGGGGGGGAAATTATCAAATTCCGCGTAACCAGATCTCGCAAGTTACGGTACGTACGTCTGACCGATGTTTTTTACGGCCGAACGAGTCTTCGTGTAACGCGTAGCTGGCGCCTTTAATAAGCGAATAAGCAAACGCCATTAATACGAGTATGGTATAGGATTAATTAGAATATTATTGATAAAAGTAGTGCAGTATTTTTTATTAGGTATGATACGATATTCCTAGTTTCCTTGCTGAGTGAATTAATCGAAAGTAGATGACGTGGTCTTGACAAGCAGTGAAAATATAAATCTGAAATCTTTCACTTCTCATCAAGATCGCGTTATATATGGTAAAGGTAGCAGTAGTTGACATTGAAGAATTTTTTTCCTATTTGTTCACATAGCTCAGGTTATATTCCTGATGGCGGTTGGAAAATCATTTTTTCTTTTTTTACAGTAAAACTGATTCTGTAAGTACTTTCATCTCTTATTAGATTTTACCTTAAACGTCATTCTAACGATATATAAATTATTTCAAATTACCTAGGGGCGTGGATTATGAACAGTCGCATCTTACAAAAGTTCATGTCTAATTGGAAGTCTCATTCGCAGAGCATTCCCAATTACGTCGAAATTCCAACCGTTCGCGCGTCCCTATGTTTTTGCTCTTATTACAACGAAGCTTTAAACGTCGTTGGAGCGTAGCAGTGCTCGGGCACCCTCGTTTAAAATAAGCTGCAAATTACTTCTTGACTTGTAAACCAAAGCCTCCACTTGAATTATCCGAACAATTCTCAAGCAAGGGGAAAAACACGTTTTTCCATCGTCAATCGCGTCCCACTTCCGATTACTCGCACGGCGCGCGCCCTCGCGATTTTTATTAGAACGGGATTTTTAAACGTTCCTCGCGCATTTCCAGGTATTTGTTGGCGCATTAGCGCATTTCCAGCGGCTCTTCGGGGAGCCAGCAGTGCCGTTCAAATGGAAGCAGATTTCGGAGCGCGCCCTGAAAGAGGCGCGCCAATATGCTCCGTCGAAAAAAAGCAGTATCGGCGGTCGTTAAAACTTCCACGGGTTTTCGGGTAATATTTTTTTTTCTCTTCCCCCCTCTTTTTTTTTTTTTTTTTTTTTTTAATCGGGTAAAAGCGTCGTGCCCCAGGGCCGAATGCGGAATGCAAAGTACTTTTGGCCCGATTAAGAATGGGAACGCACGCGGCGATCGGCGCTCGGTGGATTAATTGAAACCAAATGAGGTGGCCTTATGCTCGCAAATGGGATTACATCTTCCGAATGCCGTGCCGATATTCGGATCCAGTCGACCGAGTGTTTCGTTCGAGCACCGACACCGAGCCATCCGATCCAATTAAGTGCTCGAAAGCACGGAACTTTGCTCGAGGAGACCTTGCAGGGAATTTGGCACGTACGCAGAATTGGTGAAACATAGGAAAGCCTCTGCGCGGATTAATATCGCAATCGCTCAGAACGATTATAACCTATAAATTTTCAAGTGTACTCACACTAACCCTTTCACAGTCTGGTGAAATTACGAATCCCGCCCCAGAGAATCCCCAGTTTCTTTTTATGTTCAAAAATGCATGCAATAAAAAATGTGAAAAAAGTGCGTCCATCAGGGAATAAACAGTTAAGCGCGTAATACCAACCTTATTCCCTATTATCAGCATCGGTATCGTGAATCGGACAATTGTATTCCTCCTCCTCACTCTGGGATTTACCGCGAGATTTACGAGAAGAGCCGCCGAATTGGACTTTTTACGGTACATTTCTATTGTTATATACGCCAGGAGTCTTCGACCCGCTTAATGACGCCCAGTGTCCCCGAATGAGAACGAAGGCCACTCGATTTTCGGTGTCGAACTTGTCTAATCGCCCAGAAATGGCGAACAGCTTGCCGCGTATATCCAAACCTGAACGATGAAAATCCCTTCGTAGAATACCAGCCAGGACAAAACTTACGTCTATTAAATCTCGCGCGGAGCTCGAAAAACAAAGGGCCCGTTGCGTAATAACATCGCCCGCTTTTATGTTTAACGAAAGATACACGATACCTCTGTGCGCGCGCAGCTTTTTTCCGCCAGGCGACTCTGTTTTTATTCCCGCCGGTTTTTGGCCGCCCCCTTCCCCTTCCCCTCCTCCTTCAGAGTCAGTGCTGGCAACGTAGCCGGTTCGTTCCTGCGCGAGGTTATGTATCGACACACACATACGCGCCCACCGACACGTACACAGGTGCACGCACCGACAACGAGCGCCGTGCCGTGTTTCTAATTTTACTCGCAGTGTCAGGTAATTAGAGTACGTCCATTTAAACGTGATTTAAATGGAAACTGTCAAACTGCCGGAATAAATGAGGCAGGGGGATTAAAGAATTGACCTTGCCGCGGTAGCAGGACGGGCTTTTGGTATTATACGCATTTATTCCCGCCTCGTTCGGCCCGTTTGCGTATTTTTTTTCCTTTCCTTCCTTTCCGCTCGCGCGTCTTATGCATCCCCCAAAATTCGGGCGGATTTTATGTAAATACCTTAATACGATGCTACGCCCTTTTTCTCTGTTTCTGTTTTCTTCTTTTTTTTTATATATACACAGAACACGCGTGGGCGCGAATTCACGAGTCGCTCGGAGTTGTACGCGATGTCCGTTGGAGGCGTGAAACGCGAGTGGGCGGTAAGTACATTAGATTCTTTGGAACGCGTAACGTTCACTCGATGAGACGGGTATTTTGCCATTTATACTGAGATACGTGGAAAAAGTATCGCCTGGCCCTTTCTTTCGCGTCCTTCCTCGGTAATATCATTAACGACCTTTTTGAAACATCCTATGGAAATATTCGGTGACGAAAGATTTCTTCAACATTTAAATTAAAACGCCATTGTTGAACCTTAAGCAATTCTTTGCACCGGGATATATCAAGGCTCAAGGATAATTTATTGAAATATTCCTTGGCAACTTAGAAAATATTATTTACCACCGTAAAATATAATTGCTGCTTTTACAATTAGAAAAGGGAATTTCGAAGTCGTAGTGTTACATCATATGAGCGATTGCTCACAATAATCCGATAATCTCGATTATTTGAGCAACGAACGACGATATCCGGGAGGATAAGATGGCGATGGTGACAATGTGGCTATAAAAAGTGGATCAAGGGCTCGTTTTTAGTACCAGTTGCTCTAAGATGGATCCCGCAAGCCTGGACGTGATTTGCCCTCCTCCGACGTCATCCAGCGTGCTTGGAATTTGATAAGGAGCCGGGAAGAATCTGCGAAATCCGTGACTCGTACCCTCGAAAGCATTCTGAAAGCATCATCTTAGTATTCCAGCGCGATCCTGATACTTTACAATTTCTCATTGAGCAAAGTGGAGGGAAAGGGGGGGATTTCCTTTAACCTCGAGATGAAGTTTGATTTTCCGCCACCGCTCGCAAACACGGAATCCTTCTCCGCGTACATATTCGGAATGTTTAAATTCAACCGCTGTCGGCTTGTCCTGGGGCGAACGAAGTATCGACGGGCGATATGCCGCACGTGCCTGCTTTTTCTTTTGCTTTTTTTTATGCCGCGTGGAATCGTACAGACGTCGCAAAGGATTCAGGAGAGAAGCCTCCGCGCTGGATGTAAATCTGATCGAGAAGTGAGCATTTTTCCGCTAGGCGCGAAAGGGGAAAATCAATGGCATCAAATTCACTGAACGGAGGTCTCCATGAGAGAGCTTAATGAAATCCTGGAATTCATCCGAGGAGTACTCTTTACCCGAACACCTAGTTAGTACGAAGTTTCGCGCGACAGTCGCGATGAGCAAGATTTTGCAACGTGCTATATCGATTTTTTGCCACGCTGGATAACTCGCAGTAAGTACGTATTAAAGTTTCATTCGGATATTTCCCCGGGAATTTGTATATTGTAAATCGAAGTGCAACTTTGTAATTCATGAGTATCTTGTTAAGTAGATCTCCCTTTTCCTGTTTTTTATTCTATTCTTTTTTGGCACCAGCTTCTAAGATCATTCGAGCTGCGATCTACTGTTTCGAGAGAACCAAGGGGATTGTGATCAACGTATAATAATCAAACTTATCAAGAGACCATGGATGAGACTCCAACCACGTCTTCCGTCTCCCCTTAGAATATAAAATGTCACAAGCGTCGAATCAGCTCCTTCGACCAGATCCTGCCACTCGATGCAGCTCTTCCGGTGCTCCGGACAAAGACAATTCCCACCGCACCCCGTAACATCACCCCCATAAGACACCAGCCTAAACTCCATATCGATACAAAACATCGGTATAAAAAAAGAAAACATTTTCAATTCCAACACCTCCTCTTTCCCGACCCAAAATCCATCCGCCGCTTATACATCCTCCAACGAGCTCCTCCTCGGCTTTCATCAATTTCAATCTTCCCCCTCCACAAATTCCATCCGCATCAAACTTTTCTTTCTCTCCTTCAATTAATCTTCCGACCACCCACCCACGAGCGTCGCATCGCCGCCTTCCAAGATATAGATCCCGAATCAGCTCTCAAACCGCCTCTCGAACTCTTGGCTTTGAGCGCTCGGCCCCCTTTTTCGCTCCCTTCCTCGATGGCGCTTTAGGCCGCCCGCCGAATCGAGGATCGTCGCATTCTTCCAGCCTCGCGCCCTTCCGTGAGAGCGGTTACAGGGAAGCGGATACGCCGGCCCGTTTCTTCCGTCGTGCGTGGAATCCGATAAGACGTCGCGGAAGGAATCCGAGGTCCCGTGGAAAGGAACCGGCGGTGCGCTTTTCCGCGCGCCAATGGAAAGGAGAATCAGCCGGGGGGTTTTCGGTGGGAATTCCCGGGGAGAGACATTCGGCCACGGTATAAGCGGGCATCGGCGCGGAGCGAGAAGAGGAGCGCTTCCTGGGGGGAGAGGAGAGGCGGGATTTTGTCTAGGAGACGCTTAAGAGCTTCTGCGTACGTTAGTTTGCTTCCACTGTTTTTTTCTATACATCGCTTTGGCTGTGGTTAATTAATTTTTGGGATGGTTCATTAATTTTTGTAAGCTGGTTGAGAGATGGGAGAGAGCGGTGGCCAACGATGGAGGATACTTTGGATCGAATAAACAGTTTTAGGACAAAGCTTAGAATTTTGGGGAAAAGGCGGCGGGAGCAAAGTTGCATACGTAATATTTATTTGTTTATTTATTTTTTTCGTACGTGTTTTGCACCGACTGCTAAGGTCGTTTGGCTTAGGATTTATTGTTCAAGGTGGGTTGTGAACTACCAGAGGTACGGTGTACGTATGGTATGGAGAAGCCAGAGGTGCGGGAGTGGAGACGTTATATATACAGGTTTTTCACATTAAATTTACTCGCCTGCAAAGGGAATTCCATTGGCAAAAAGGTGAATTCCACTTGCACGCCGGTGAATTTGGTTTGCAAAAGGTTGAATTCCATTCGCAGAACGGCTGATTTTGTTCTGCGAAGGGGTGAATTCCATTTGCAAAAGGGTGAATTTAATGTGAAAAGCCTGTAGTGCTTTATTATTTACTGTATAAATTTCTAATTTATCACTTAACCGTTGTGTATAAGGTACACCCATTTCGATTTATAACATTTTGACATTGTATTATACTGTATGTCTGCCAAAAGGCACGCGCTGAGCGTTCGAAACGTTGCTTTATATAAAGATTTATTTAAAGCAAAGGCTGTTCAAACGAATATAACGTTCTTTCATTCTCAAAAACCATCAGTGATGGGCGGGATTTAAACCCAGGTTTCCCGCATGGAAATTCGAGCTTCTATCCGCTACACCAGCGTAGCTCTTGTTAGCACCTTTGATACTACGAGTACACTAATATCTTCGTTAGTGTTCCTTATGTAAAATCTCCAATTGTGAAGAGCGCCATATTTGAAGAACGCCACGTAATTTTGAAGGCGCCATTTTTCAGAAAAAAAGAGGCTTTGTGCAAAAGTTAAACGCGAGATCGGGGAAGGCAAACATTTGAAAGCCAGTCGGAACAGTATTGTCGTTAATTTTTTTGATTTCATTGTTTTTTATCTGAAATGTTTTCTTTAACACATTGGCGAGGTTTTGTCGATCGAAGCGCGGCCAATCACGATATAATAACAACCACGATATCGCGATCGCATTTATTTATTTAATACGTATTGAGTGTTTTATCTTCTACAGAAATAGGGAGATTTGAAATTCGTAAACAGTTGAAATTACATCGTGTTTATATTTCATTTTCATTCGTTTGATCATGATTGGACTGGCTGGATTTTATTCGATTGGTTTCGATTATCCTACAGTCTCATTTTAATCGACAAAATCTCCAACGCTTTGTCGAAAACTATTCTGGATAAAAAGAGTTAAACTGAAAAAGTCTTTTCGTATTATAGAGTTTTCTCGTATTATAGAGTAAAAGAAAATTTCAGTAAATCACTACGATGATCTAAATACTGCATGAAAATCATGAAAAATCTCAAGAAATGCATCCTTATAAAGCTCTGCGATTATTTAAAGAAACGACTAACCAGTCATTTCGCCTGGTTCGGTAGTTCTAGCATTAATGTCTACCTATCAAAGCAAAATTTCTATCCTTACGTGGCATCTTTGTGATCCAATGCGAAAGCTAGTGACGCTCGAAATATTAATCTCTTCCTTACCACAGTCCGCTCCTCCACAGTGACGTCACTGAACGAGGCACCGCTCTGCAAAGTCCACACATTGAGCGTTGATAGACATACACAGGTCGTAGCATGGCTGCCGACTATAGCCGGCACCCGTTCACACAGGATGTAGCATGGCTGCCGGCTATAACCGGCACCCGTTGACACAGGTCGTCGCATGGCTGCCGACTATAACCGGCACCCGTTGACACAGGTCGTCGCATGGCTGCCGGCTATAACCGGCACTCGTAACGAAAGGGTCAGACATTGGAACGCGCGGTAAATGCAAGCTCATGTCTCGATTCCATCGTGACGAATGGACTTAAACGCATCGCGATCTCGCCATCTACGCCGAGCTCGCGGGACCCCGTGGATCCTTTTAGAGTCAACATTCTTCTCCCCGCAGGTCGGCCACCCCAGGTCGCTCGATGAAAACGCTTCCATTTCTCGTGCACGATTTCGAATCGCTCCGCGAATGCGCGATTCAACGGTTCTCCTCGTATTTTGATAAAGGAGGTGCATCGTCGTTGGGAAAACTGTTGCCTTTGTAATTGCTTGCCCCGTTTGCCCGCAGCCTCGAGCCTCGGCGCGTATTCCCTCGTCGATGTGGCACTTTGGAATCGTCGAACCGAAGTCACCATTCGAATCTCCATACGCGCAAACGCGGCTGCTCCGCCTAATCCCATTGTTTCATGATTTGCGAAATATCGACATTAAAAATCACTTTGCCCAATGCTCGAGGAGCTTTGGGCAAAATAATACCTATCGTGGAGAGATGTGAGAGTATCACGCCGTTGCTCATATGGAAAATTGTGAAATGCCAGGATTAATGACGTTATTGCGATACGACTGATATCGCATTTGGTGTAGTAGACGCGATGTATGTATGGAGCCTCGTGGATGTCTCATCGATTCAAGTAAAACAGTGAAATGTATAGTTGGAGAATTGCGTTACAAATTTGGGAGTACGAAACAAAGGGATAGACTTGAGCTGTGTGGAAAGATGACGATTATCTAGCTGTTTATTATTATTATCTAGCTATTATTATTTCTACATACATGTACGTGCATGTCAGATGGTATTGCAAAGTCAAAGCAAAAATTTGTGGGGAAAGGAGAATAAATGTTTGATAAATTTCTCAGTACAGTAGTTAGAAACACGTGTGTAATATTTTAAGAATTTGCAGCGTATCAAGCAGTTTAAGCTAAAAACTATCCGATCGACAAGTTCGAATATTTATGATAACAACAGTAGTCAGTAAAATTGAAAAACTTCGCGGTAAGTACACAACACATTCGCATGGTTATACAATACGTTGAGTATTCGATACGAGCTTTGTACTCCGCGTAAGCGCGTAACGTCATTGTTGATAGATCAAAGCCAGTATTGACGTGTCATTCTCTGATTAAAGATCAATGTTTGACACACACTCAAATATACATTTCATTATCCATTACTACACTACACACCCTGTGGACCTTATCGCGTATAACGCTTCTTTGTTTCTCTATAGTTTCTCTAGCTTCAAAATTTATCCGCGTTGCTTTATCAAACATCAAAATTAAATTTCATAATCAATAGCATTGCTTACTGAAAGTTGTGCGCGCAAACCAAAAGCTGACTTTCACTTACAGATACGATTTTAAATGTAAAACCATGGATATTTGAAAGGATTATTCGTCTTATAAATGAAAATTATTATAAAGATAATGTATCATAATGGAAAGCGAAAGATCCCGAGTTCGATTCTCGGTCCAACTATACCCTGAATTTTTTTCACGATCGACTATAATATAAAAAATTATTAATATCTAATTAATCGTTTCCACAGACCTGTGGCGCATTATTCTAATATTTATAACAATAATATTTATATACATTAAATTTATATTTATATATAAATCTAAAGTTGCGAATAAAATATCTGCCCCAATATAAAAGATCGCCAATTAAATTTATATACTCATTCCTACCACAACGATGCACGTTCCTTCAAATCTAGAAACACCTATATAGCTATGCGTATTATATTTTCAGCCGCACTTTGCAGTTTCAGTAACTTCGGCTCTAAATCCGTCCTATTCGACAGATTGAGGTGCGTAGGGTCAGCAGATGGAGCGAAATTCCAGCTACGTTGTCCGACGCCGGGCCCCTATTTTTATTGCTGCGCTATAGCATTCGCTGAAAGCCGTCGTATTCGCATGGCAGCAACAAATGTGGACTTTAAACATTTGCCCCGTACTCGTACCGCTGTATAACACACAAGCTTTGGATAGAGCGTGACATTGGTAAACACGCAATTTCCCGGTGACCGTTGTGTGCCTATCGAGTAACATTTGATCCTGCATCGTCCCATCGTCGGTCGTTGCAAATTACTATACGCGCGCATAGATGGAGACTGAATAAGGACTAATTGCTATTTGATTAAAAGCTACGTTTCCATCGGTGGAAGCAAAGCGATTTGTGAGATTTGCCGCAACCACCAGGCGGATCTTCCTTCGAGCGCGTTTGGATCTTGGCGATAACGTCGATACGATTCGAGTCGAGGAGGAATATTAGACGACCGCGTAATCGGCGATTCGATTTCGAGCGACGCGAGGAATTATAATTATCCTGACGTCCTTCTTTCCATGGTTTGATTATTATCGAAATTTGAAAGAGAGCTGCACGGTTACTCCTTTGTTCTTTTAGGACGTGTTTTAATTAAATATGACAACATTGACACCAGTTTTTTTTTTTATGAGAAAGGTTATTTATTTTACTTAAAAATTGTGTATTGTTTAATGAATTCAGTGAAGTGTGGATCATCGTGGTAGTTAATTGGAGTACGATACTTGGTGGAAATCTTCGGAGGATAATTGTAGGAGAAGGATAAGTTTGGATATAAGCAATAGATCGTTTGACAAAGGAACCTGATTTTATGGCCGCTGCTTCATACAGGATTAATATTAATTTATGCAATTCTCAATGTCATATACATATCGTAGTTCTGGTAATCCAGCACTCATTGTTACGCTATTTTTGTATCTTAAAAAAACAAAGGAAAAAGAATGGCCGAATACAATAGTCTACATATTTCAATAAACTCTCCTCAAAAAGCTCAGAAAATGCATCCTCATGATGTTATGAAAGTTTTTCAAGAAATCCTTGGCGCCGTTTTGACCCGTTCATTAATTCCACTATTAAATCAATAACCGAGACATGCTTATTCCAAACTATATTCTTGCTCGACATGACGAGTATAATATATAGTCAACGTAATCTTAGCGAGCATACAACGCAAGTGATATGCTACATAATATAAACCACATATTACATTATATATTACATAAATACACTCTGACCGAAAAAAAGATAAATGTACACTAAATATACTTCAAACAACTGTGTATTCTATAAATCAATAACCATTAAACAAGACGACTTTATTAGTCGGCAACTAATGACAAGAAATGCCACGAAGTTTCCAACAATTCACGACCTCTTAGGCATCGTACAGCGCCGCGCAACGAGCGCCAATCGCGCCGGAAAGGTTAATTAAGTATTTATCTTTGAAATCGGCGCGCGCTCGGCTCGCACCGATCGCGGTGAGCATGTCGTACGTTTCCACGCCGGGTAATAAAATCCGGGCTTCTTTTGATACCGGAGTCGGCGCCTTAATTACACCCAAGATCACTCGGCGCAGTAACGACGGGGAGAAATTGAGTGGTCCTAATTGGAATTAACGGGGAGCAGGGGCCATTTGCATTTTTATAGGAATAAATTCAATAACACTCGTAACGTAAATTCCCTAATCTCGTTGTCCTTGTTAAGGAAGAAGGGGGGGGAGTTGGGCTCGTGGATGGCTGCGGGGAGGGGGAGGGGGAGGGGGCTGAAGGGGAGGGGGGAGTCGAAGCTCGTTTTTCGTTCGGTAGGCGTGTTCAAAGCGGCCCGCTTCTCATCGACCGCGCGACGTTCCAGGGTTACTCAATGTTTCTCGCTATGAACGTTTATCTGGGCATAAATATTCTGGAAGGGTTTTGCACGGGGGGGCGTAAAAGAAATAAAAGACACATTGAGCAGAAAGAGGGGACAGAAGGTTTCACTTTTATCGATACGGCAAGAAAGGCGCCGCAAGCCCACCTCCCCCTTTCGCTCCTTTCTCTTCGCTAAAGCGAATATAACCGTTGGGATCTTCGATCGTCGCCATTCACGTCTCGACTCGTTCGTCCATTCGCGACCTTTTTCCACGAGGGGCCACGCGTCTGCAGGGTCGTGCGGCCAGACCGACGAGCGGATTTGAGAGAACGGAATACTAGCGCGATACGAGTTGTACGTCACTCCACGCTCTCGTAAGAGTCAGTAGAGCAGGTGTCTACGGTGGCTTCATTGCAAGCCTGCCAACCACTTGATATGGAAATAAAGGAGAATTTGACGCGTCCAAAAAATACTATTTAATTTGACTTAACTGAATAGTTATGTGCAGGCTACGAAGGAGAACGTTTTATTTTGAAATTTGGATCGTTATATGACATTTAATCAGGTCGATGAAGAAGGATTTTTATCATTTTTAGTAAACTCAAATGTTGTCTAGTATGGCATTTACTGTGGGAGGTCATTGTTATACCGAGACTGCTTTCAATGTGCTTCTTTCTGATTGGCCGATTTGTAGATGCAACTTTGTTATTGGTGCTGTTGAGAAGGTGGGAGGGCGGGGCATCTTGAAGATTGTAAACAAATCAGAATCGACGCACGAGTGAAGCAACCGAGTAATCTAATAATATACTGCAGGACGTCCGTCGAAAACAGCTCTTGACGAGTTAGACTCGTCGAAGTCTACAATGGCACATGAAATTAATGACGAACCCAACTCGTCGTTGTATGTCAAGGGGTTAATCCTCGAGCGGTCGCGTGGACGAGGATAGTCGTCCATGCAAAGTAATCGCCACTTTTCGACCAATACTGCTGACTCTGATCCCTGCTAAGCGTACTTTATGAGCCACTGGTGGATGAAACATTGAATTAATAGAAATTACTTAGACTGCTGTTAATAGAAAATGTATTTGTTCATTTAAATTTCTACTTCTAAAATGGATGACCAATGTCATTCGCGCGACCTTTTACTCTGCATTTAGAAGCGCGATCACTGCAGAGTTAAGGGTTATCGCGTCTCAGTGTTCCAAGGGAGATACAGAGAGGAAAATCTCCAGATTAATGGAGCACTACATGCTTTACGTGTAATAAGGGGACTTAAAATGTATGGGCAAAATGTTTGGAATTAAAGCTATGATAAATTGGGGATTCCAACGTAAATTCTACGAAAGATGGCACGGTGTAACCTTTGGATCAGAGAGACACTGTACCTTTTATGCATAATAATGAGAATTAATGACTACGCTGAATTGTGGGCAATCAAAAAAGCGGTAAATTATCGACGAGCTTAAGGCACAATGACAAAACGTATCTGTTTCCAAGTTTCTCGAAATACAATACATATACGAGTTTGCCACTTCGTGTTATGCACGAAAGACAATCAGTGATGGAGGTTTAAGATGGAAACCATGCGTTTCGTGCCTAATAAACGCAATTGGGTCGTCGTACGCTGAACAGAATCCTTATTTTTCATATCCATATCGTACCTCGAAAGACGTTAACGCGTTACGAATTTTATAGCGCACGAATCCTTCTTATATTCGAACGAATAGTAAATTCCTCATGGAGCAGTATTTGCCGATATGAAAAGAATTACTTTTATATTGATGGGAAATAATATTGCATAATGCATCGTGGATACAAAGCAGTTGTTCTACTTTCCAATAGAATGGGTTGGCGCCATAGCGCTGTTCTTGCCATATTCTTGCAGTTACGTACGGCCCAGTTCTTCTAAGGCTTACATTCAAATCGAAACAGTACTGGGACAAGGATTGATTTATGTCATTCTCCTTCTTCACGATGCTTTAAGTAAAAGGACAGGAATCATAAAAAAAACCTCTCGAATTTAAGCAGTAACATGTATATATGTTAAACAATTGCTCTTTGCCAGCATCAAAATTTTTGCTACTTGCAAAAACCAATTGTTTATTTTTATATACATAATTATCGAGTAAGAGAATAGTTAGGAGGACATATGTTTAAGCGGTAGCGGTTTTACTAAAAATTCTACATATTATAAGTATATCGCAAAATTGCGAAAATTGCGTATAAATCTTAAGATCGGCTGCTACGATTATTTGATGGAAATTCTGATGATCGCACAATGCGTGCAGCATCTAGAAGTGACCTTTGCTTTAAAAGCGGCGTGTAATTCGCGAAAAACCTCGACACTGTCGGCAAATACCGTAAATTTGTCGTGCATAAGTACAGCTTGCTGTTGCGTCCTACCTGTCGCTTGATTCGGAGTTCGTCTAGTTACAACCCTTGTAAATTAAACGTAGCCCAACCTGGAAGCATATAGTTAGCTGTTGGAAGTCGAGACGTAATTGGATCCTACATGTAGGCCACGTAACGTATAATGCGCGTTATTGCGTCATATTTCTGGCCCTAATCACGGTCGATGCTCGAGAGCGCCATTTGTTCGCACGTACGCGTCCATATTCCGTGTAATCGTGTTCAAACGTGTTAAAACCGCATCGTGGCGCAGGGCTGGGAGAAAAGGAGCACATCTCCCTTTAATAAATTTAATCCTCACCCTCGGCTCACCAAATGACCCCAATTCGAGGAGGATAAATATGGGAAAAATTGTCCAACGTGCAAAACGTCGGCGGGTCGTCACGCAGTTTTAATCAACTTAAAGGCGCGCCGAAGATATTCGGCCAGAAAGAACTTTGTGGAGCATACTCATTAAAATTCTTCCAGCTTAAATTAGAGGTTTAATACGCGAGTGCTTTTAGGGGGAGTTACTGGTTGTTTTTCAACTCTGGCTTGTATAAATTACCGGAGAAGGTTATCGGGTAGTCACGGTGGATGATCGTCCCTGTCATTCCCCTTTCAGTCGATTTCACTGGCACGCTGCTAAGTGGCGGATTTATTAATCCCGACAGTTCGAGGTACCGATTTCCTGCGTGTAAAATATTTCCCGGCTCCCGGTTTTAACCGCCCTCCTTTAATAGGATTCCCTCCCCCCCCCCGCGTCTACTGCACTTTTAATTGCAAACTTAAAGTACGTACCGCGATGAAGAGCCTCCTGAACGTGAAGGCAAACGCGGCCTTTCGCCTCGTAAAGGAGCACCTGCGGGGCTGAAGTGTGGATACAAAGTATGCAAAACTTTATTAGCGTTAAATTCGGTTTTATAATACCACAAAGCAACTCGAGCTTATAGCGGTGTGAGCGACATCCTTAAAGGGTAAAATTTATAATGAACGGCGCGACGACGATGGGAATCTCGGCTGTTCATCAATTTTCCAACTGGTTTTAAGATCTGGACCAGAAAATCAGAGGACGCGGCGTTTAACGAGGATAGAATGTGGAATGAAGACATTTTTCGTATGCGCGGTAGAGAAATTTGTTTATAACGGAGACTGTCCGAGCTTTCTTTGTAAAGGTAGGTATTATGTATTTTTGCGACAGTAATATTCCAAACACCACGGGCAATGCATAGACTTATAATAGAAAAGAATCGAAAAAATATGCGATATTTACAATATATAAGCTCGAACAGACGGACACTGTGTCGATGGACAATGCAAAAACCTGGAAATATGGCACTAGAATCTTTAACAAAGTGGATAAAAAAAAGCATGCATGTACTGATTAATAAAGGGTGGGCCATTCAGAAGTTTCTATTTAAAAACGCTATAAAATGACTCTACGAAAACCAGAACGATTTAGAGAAAGATTTAAGTTAAAGAAAGATTTTAGATTAAATTACAGATTTAAGGGAAACAAACCAGTAGATGGCCCAGCCTATAGTATCAAATATTGCAACAAATACCAATGGTACATCCGCGCGTATGAATGAAACAGCGCTTTATCCATTAACCTCAACACTAAACCTACCAGCAGCTTTCTGGACATATTTATATATACCACGCATATCCTTAAAGAAAAGAGCTATCAAAAACAAATATCAATATATCGATACAATAATTTACACTCTGCCGTAGAATCATGGAAAATCTACTAAACCTATCAGCAGCTTTCTGGACATATTTATATATACCACACATATCCTTAAAGAAAAGGACTATTAAAAACAAATATCAATATATCGATACAATAATTCACATTTTGCGGTAGAATCATGGAAAATCTTCAACAATGCTCTCTCAAGATGTACAGCAACTTTTCCAAGAAACAAAGGAGTGGTCATTTTGACCGCATTGGTAGGTTTAGCTTTAATTCCGTCTGGGGAAATACACAGGCCTTAATGTTGTTTGCAATAGCGTCGAAAGCAGCACTCGATAAATCAGAAGCGGCGTGAGCAACGCCGTGGGGGAAAGCGGAGGGCGGTTTACCCGAAGTGTACACGCGAAACGGGGGAAAGAAGGGTCCTGCGGGATTAACATAACACGACTGACGGGAGGGTCGTCCCTCAATTGGAGTAATGCAACTCGCCTTAGATAAATAGACATCAAAGCTCGGAGTTCCCAAAGGCGGCCCGAACAGGACTGCGAGAACGAGAGACAGGCTGACCGTATGTCCTTCCGTAACTGGACCTCAAAGATCTTCCTCGGACTCGCGGACGCATCCGAGGATGAGTTTGAAAGTTTCTCGGACAAGTGGACGCTACGGTCGATCATCTTGAGTGATGGTGCATCGCGAGATCGAGTCGTCACTGTCGTCTTACTGCCACTTCGCGATTAGGGCATTCGTCTTTGGTATAGGTCGTATATCACGCGAGATTTACGAAGTGATTGAATCATCGGACTTTCTGATATATATTATATATATATATATATATATATATATAGCATTGTAAAAGCTGCATATTTATACAGTATTGAAATGCATTTATCGAACTTTCCTTCTCTCTAGCTAAAAAAGGTTTTGTAACATCGAGAACACCTTTGCTCGACAGTAGGCAATGATCTCTCACTTTTAGAAGCATTGAGCAACAACCGTTATTTTTTATCTGCTCCATAGATGTACGGTTTCAATAATTAGCCCATCTTCGCTTAAACTCGCTAACCTCGTTCTCCAGATACGTGCAGATAATCTTTTAGACACCTCCTTCATACATGACGCATACAGTTCACTTCATTCCTTCTCCCAATTTGATCTCATCTTTTCTGTAAATGATATATACACCAATATTCTACATTTGTATTAATTTGTATTAACATCACATTTTAGATCAATATCCCTGAAGACGACTCGAAGCGTCGTACGAAACGCTTGCTGGCTTCTTACCTCCCATCCATCACATCTAGGATATACTCCCGCTCGATAAGGCCATTTAACAAACTATTTACTTCTCTCTCTCTCTCTCTTATGTAACAGTAAATAATCCGTCCAAGCATTCCTTCATTTCACTTTAACAACAGTTAGGTCCGCTTCTTCTTGTCCATCCAATTCTGCGAAATGTTTCGTGAATTACACTCGACGAAACGCCGTGTATATTAGATAGACGACGCGGTTAGCCGTATCTCCACAAACTTCGGTTATCCCATTTGGCCGAACTCTGTTTTAGCGGAATTCTATATCTGCCACATTTCCAGGCACTTACGCCCCATTCTTCGCAACGAGCCCTGACATTCGAGAATAGCTCGGCGCACCGATTGGTGGCCGTAACCGTCGCGATTGCAAAGGCATTTACCTTCCTCGAAGTGACATCAATGACCGATTTTCCGTGTCATCGCTCGCGGACCGAAGTCGGGCCCGCCTTATCAATGATCGCCATTTGCGCCGCCGTGGAAACTGTCTTATCGGCGCAACGGTGCCGCACTTTCACTCCACAAAGCGTAGGTCACTTTGCACGTTCGCGTGCACACGTAGACGTAAAGTTGGTTGACAGTCGCATTACAGATAGGGCTCCCTGCATTTCGGTGGGGGCCGTACATAGAACTATGCCGCGCGAGTTTTGCCCGCGGTGAATGCACTCCGGGGCTTCCAGGATATCAGGTGGAACTAGTTTCATTATAGGCCGCGAGGCTCGTCTCCCGGAACTTTTACGAATTAAACGCCCCCCACGCGGAGGAGATTAATTCCGATCGGATCCCCCCCCCCTCCCCCCCCCCTCGCACGCTTGAAAGAAAGTCCAAGTCAATTAAGTGCTCTCCGATGACGATCGACATTAAGAAATTAGGACGGCCGCGGGGAGCTTGGATCCATTCCCCCCTGGCCTCCTCCGGTAATTGTTTCAACTTTTCCGGTCGCCCTTTATCGACCCTTCGATTCCGGTACAAAGCTCGTTACACACTTCGGACTTCTCCTTTTCTTTTTTTTTTTTCTTTTTATGCCTTATTGCCTTCGCCCGTACAACCTTGATCTCCTCGCGAACAAGTTTTCCTCGCCGGATAGGAAGGTGGGTACGGAGAACAAATTGTTTTTATCGATCCGCGGTCATCAATGATAAAGTAGTTCTTCGAGGTACAGGCATAATTCGCTTCCTTTTCTCTCTTTGGTGCTTTGAAGAGATGGAAGTGTGCTCGTGAGAATTAGAGGCGCGCGATTGCCTACGCGATGTACAGGTTCGTGATTTGCGTGCTTTAACGCGAAATAAGCGGTTAAAATGACCGGTCGTCGTTGCTCAGAGTACGTCGTGAGAGGGTATTTTTTTAGGTTTTGCGTCTTTCTACCGCAGAGCGTGAATCATTCTATCGATCTACTGACACCTTTTCGTAATAGCCTGTTTCTTTAAGGATATACGTGGTATACGTAAATATGTCCAGAAAGTGGCTCGTAGGTTTAATATTAACCAAACATTCTATGGAACGAAATATTCGTGTATAGAAATAGATGTACTGAGCAAAGTATCGAAATTGAAGTATATTTCGTTGGTTACGCACAAAGACTCCACTTACATATACAAAATAAATGTACATAAGTAAATCTAAAACGGTACCAGAAAATAATACGCCCCAATAGTTACGAATGATTCGTTCATAGACTTTTTTGCACGTTTATGACGAACTAATCACATCGAACTAAAATACCCCCCGGCGAATATTCCGATCGCAAAACGTTTCAATGGAGTGCAGGATCGCGCGACGGTACAGTGCGTTCATTATCTCCGGCGGGATATCAGTTTGTTTGGCGAATCGCGCCCGTGTTATCGCTAAGTTTGATTAGATTTGGTAGAACTAATCCATATACGATTTTGATACCCGATTTGCGCCTGATTAACCGGCATTGTTGCATATCGATCATAACGCTCGCTGGGCAGAAACATTACGCATTCCCTTCGCGCATAATATTCCCATTAACCCTTTAAATGCTTCTTTTAATCCCCACCGGCGGTCCCCCTCTTATCATCATCTCCCACCGCGTCATCCCCGCTTCTGATCGAATCTCTCCACCGGAAGGCAGCATCAAAGTGGAGCGAATCGCGAACGTCATCTTTCTCGATCAAGTTCCTCGGCCTGCCTCCCTTTGTACCGCCCTGAGGTATAATAAGCGAGCCAACGAAATACCTTTTATCGGGAATGCGCGCTAAGCTCAAGGGTGCGGGGGCGTAATCGATGAAATTGCGAAATCTCTTGAATTTTCGAGCAAAGATCGAAATAACGTTTGCACCAGCTCGAACATTGGATAGGAGTAAGGTATTAAAGTACTGGCCGAGCATTGCTACCTTTTGCGTCGTTTTTTAGCCAAAGCTCAAGATGCATTATTTAATTTACCGTGCATCGATGGAAGGATGTTTATGGATGGAAATGGGGATAGTTTTAGATGGTTGAATGGAGACTGAAGGGATGAGAGATTATCGTTTAACAGAAAGCTTCGCAGAACGAAAGAACGAAAGCTAAAGGTAAAGCTAACGAAACCTAGCTTGCTTTCTGTTTTTATCGTCCTCATCGAGTGTGATAGGCAAGCAACGAGGTTTTTTTTATCCTTTGTAACGCGCGAAATATATCGAGGTATAGAGGTGATAATGAAATCCACGATGAAATTCGCAATCTCGAATTCTGGATCGAATCTTAAAACCGAGATCCCCGATTTTTTTTCACGCCAGAATTCAAGCCGCCGAGCTTGGAAGCGGAATGGCGATATAATGGAGGCGGGAAAAATATTCGAGGAAGAAGCAATTAGAGAACGTTACGGAAAATTGCCGCGTATTTAGGATCCACGCCTCGTTCGCGACTCCATTGTCCTCGCGGCGCGTTATCTGATTTTCATAATGCGTCTAGATCTCATAATGATAATCCCCTGGCGATACAGCGTCCCCGTACTTTCCTCTCGCCTCGCGGTATTTGTTTCGTCGTTTCAATCAGTTTCACTCTTCGCGCCTCGTTGCCCAACCGTCGAACTTCCTTGGGCCCCGATAAATACGGCCACGATCGCGGAATAATAAAACGTCGAAGGTGACGTCGTGCAGGGATGGGGAGGTGTCGATAAAGGTGAAGAAAAAAAAAATCCATTTTACGCTCCCAGTTTACGACTTTACGCGGAAATAGCCACCTTACTCCTCCCACCAGTCGGCTGCCCCTCCCCTCATTTCCTTCCCCCGCCACTCCTCCAACGGGTGGATATGACACGTGTAATACGTGTCGCCCCCTCGTTTTATATCTCGTTAAAGTTCCGCGCTTTCTCGAAACGTAAAAAATGGCCGCGATTAAATATTCGCTGTCCCGTGGGAGTGGGGCTTTCGTGCGCGCTGGGATATCGATGTAAACGCGCTTGCCCCTGAGATCCCATGGATAAACGAGGATGCTAACGTATCCGAGTTTCTGTCGTACTTCGCATTATACGTAATGGCGTGTTAATGACATATTGATTTTGAGGTTAGGAACTTTCGGACAGGTTAAATTTGAATATAATTCGGCCCGCCATTCGTGGCTCCTCCTCGATAGTCCAGGATGGTCTCTTTGCGGCTCGATAGGAAGTCGATTGAAAAGCTTATCGGACCATTTCTGGCCGGCTCGTTCGTTTACTACATTCTACTCGCTCTACGTGTGTACACTTTACGACACGCGTCAGCAGACTTAGGGCCGAGTTTGAACTCGTAAACACACGGGCCAGGTTAAACGAGAATTTTCGAGGGCCGAAACACTTTTTAGGAGCGAACTACGTCACTTAAAATTAATGGCGGAGGGAATGTATTCAGCGATACGGGTAAAGCCCCTTGCATTACTAATAACCCACTCATTAAACAATTTATAAAACCGTGATTAATACCGCATTACCCGATTTTTATTTGATGCTTTATGCGTTATACCAAGTGTACCTCGCGCAAAAGATCCCTCGATCAAAACCGTCCTTCCTTAACCCTTTTCAGCACTCTCTGGTAAGAAAATTAAATTTGGAAGGAAAACGATATAGAGGTACTCGATTGGTAGAAGCAGATTATACGGATGATGTTAAATAATATCATTGGCCCGGAAAGGGTTAAACGGGTAAAATAACTTTCACACGATGCGTACCTTTAGTATCTCCGGTATCTTTATTTGCTCGCGATTTTAATTCCACACCATACAAACGAAAACCCAGAGACATCAATAACGTACAATACCAACTTCACCAAGCACAACCAAGAACGGTCCGCGCGCTAAAGCACTTCCTCTCGAATGGAAAAGCGAAGTACAAAACCAAGATACTTTATTTTTAACGCAATCCAAGGGATAAAACGTAAAGACAAAGTATCTTATTTTGCCAGCAACATCGTCGGGGCGAGGGAACTTTTTTCCCTATTTGACAAAAGCCGCTCTGGCAGAACCGCGTTCGCCTGCAAAATGAAAAGTAAATCGCAATATCTGTAAGCGGCGGCCGACGCGTATCTCCTCTCATCTCCTTCCCCGCGGCGATCCCCCCTCCCCTCAGCCGCCCTCCTCGCCCTCCCTCCCTCCTACGCGACGATATCTGTCACAAATAACAGGCCGCCGCCTATACTTTATAACCACACGCGTGTCGATGCCGGCAGATCGTTATGCGCTGGCCGTGTGGCTCCTTTCCGAACCTGTAATCATCACCTACCATCTATCCCTTCCACGAACGTGTTAGTGCTGGCAGTACCTGTGAATCCTCTGCCAGTAGGACCAGTAGGAAGGGACGCCCTACGGTTACCATGGAACATCCCGACAATAAATACACCCGCTTCCAGCACTGCCTCAGCCACCTCGACTATGAAGTTGTCCCCTCTCACTCGCTCCCTCGCTCCAGCCATACACCCATCTCCTTCCCCCCCCCCTCCCCCCACCGCTTATCGTTCTCTCTCTCCGGGCCCCTCCCCCTAGTATTTTGTGCCCTCCCCCCGCCCACCGCAGCTCTGCC